>JAQIXN010000537.1:0-35452 GCA_034698145.1 Proisotoma minuta
AGGTTATGAGAGTAATGCATACAGTTATCCACAAGAACCCAGCCTTCACAGTGGTTCAGGTAATTAATTCATCCTAAATATAATCATTCAAATATTATACAATAATCATTCGAGTGTTGCAGAATTTGGTGGAAAAATATTGAATGCTATATATTCCAAGTGTTAACTTTGCTCGAAAAAATATTGATAGCGAAAATAATAATATCCCATATGTTGATATCAGTTTTAATATCCAACAATAACTTTGTTTTATTACCTTACTATTTATTGTAGTCCAATATTTAAAAAAAAAAACATTTTTATTTTGTGTAGGAGGAAGTAGTAACGATACCACAGGATCACGAAGGGAAAGGCAGCATTTGGTTAGAGACAATCATCGAGCATTTGGTTTTGCTGCACCCCCTGAAATAAGATCAATTGACTCTGATTCTGAATCCAACCGTTCAAAGAAGTCTGGGTCAAGCGTTTTGCAACAAGTTCATCCTCCTCATCTCCATCCAGGCCCTTCTTATGGAAATGGAGATACCAATAATCACAACAATCCGAATTTTCACAGTGGACCCAGCAACAAACCCAATGAATTTTTTATCGATGTCATGTGAAATTCAACTCAACATTATTATACGACCTTTTCAACCACATAACACAACTATAGTTTTTCAATAATATTCTCAAGTTTGTACATTTCTAAATATTTCAACTGTTCAATCCTTATCTTTTCCTGCTAATGCATGATACGTTTGCCATGAACCAATCAATAATAATATGTTGTTTTAAATCGCATGCAAAAGAAAAATTTAAACTATAGTTTTATTTGTTGAACATGCTGAGCTTTTTGTTGTATTTATTTGATCGGTGTCGGGTCACGACTCTGTTTTTAATCAAAAAATGTTTATTATGAATAACATTATTTTTTATTGTGGAGATTGAAATAGATATAGAATAATAATAAAATTATATAAATGTCTGAAAAGACAATTTCTTGTATGCATGAAATAAAAGTTTTGCATTTTTGTGATGAAAAAGTTTATCTATATACCTTTTTCTTACATCATTATTATAATATTTCATCTATTTTGCTTCTTCGATTTTGGCACTTTCTTGGACCAACTCATACAAAAGTCTATTTGTTTGCATTCCAGAGAGAAAGTTTCTAGAATTTCTAGTATTATCGACAAATGGAGGTGGGGGCAATGGTTCCATCGCCCTAAAATACACGGGCTCAGAAATGGAATCTGTAAAAGTGGCATTTTCTCCTGTCCTTGAAGATTTTGTAATTTCTCTAATTTCTCTCAAGATCAATGTAGAGTTGTCATTGTTGTTGTTTCTGTATTCGTTTTTGTACTCTTGTTTATTGGATCGGTGCTTTCTCCTCTGTTGCGAATCTCTGTTGGAGTTCAAGTTCCTAGAAGAAGAAATATGCTGGTGATGATGTTCCATGGGAAAATGCTCAGAAGAAGAGTTGGTATTATTTTTAACTTTTCTGCTGCTTTCAATAATGGTCAAATTCCTCTTTGTTGATTCTGGAAGAATACTTTCCTTTGCATCTGAATATGCATCAAAAACTTGTTTCCAAACTGATTCATTTCCTTCTTTGTTTGTATACAGTTCGTGTAAGCAATTAACCAGAGCGTCACATAACTCTAAAGATTCAAAAAAAACATTGCCATTAATTATTTTAAAAAGATATACATAATTGAGGGATATTTTGATTATTTGTCTTTACGAATTTTCTGTATATGATCAGATTTAATTGCTTCCTCATTTTCTCTCAATTTTTCATTTTCTTTCCTCAGCGTCAAAACGGTTTCAAAAAACATTCTAAAATTGCTCTCTTTTGGAAACTTGCATTGTTTTAAAACAGATGGATTTGACTGAAGTCTTAGCGAATCAGAAGTTGTTTGACCATAAAATATTTGAGGGACGCTAAACTCTTGCATCACGCTGCTCGTATTAGACCAAAGTCTGTACATTTTTCCAATATCGGTGAGAAATGGATTTGGAAGCTTTCTACACAAACTCAAAGAGAAAGTCTTTAATGATTTGCGTAAGTTTTGAATCCACGCTTTCTATAAATTCATTTTATTTGATAATTTTTGTATGATAATAAATTATCTTATTAAAATGAGTATTTCGTACCGTGAAAAACTTTGAAAATACCGGATGGTTTACAGGGTCATGTACAAATGGCAGAGCAAAAATGGACAGCATTTCAGAGTCGTCAACATCGTCATGATCTTTTGATTTGAATTCGTCAATTAGACGCTGAATATTTATTTGCTTATGATCATCAGAACGGCCTTGTTTGTATGGTACAGTAATGTAGACGTAAATTCGTAATTGGAAATTTAATCTGAAAGCTTCCATTTTATTCTCGGGTAAACATTTCAACAGAATATGATCCCATATCTACAAAAAATGGGCTATATTTACTAGTGTAGTTTTATTATAATCTTTATTATACTGTATATTTTGTTAACTCACCTTGATGATAGCATCAGAATCTTCGTCATCAAAGCATTTTATTAACTCTTCCACATCTTTTAAACGCAGAAAATTTGTAGACTCACTTCCAGAATCAATATCAACTTTGGTTAGATTTTCTGGCAACGGGTAGCCCACATCCATGCATTCGTTTCGAAAACTTGAATATGTTTGACCAAGCCCAAGAATTTCTAAATACTAAGAATATGATAAACTCAGTAAAAAGTTTCTTTTTAAAAGGATCTCAATAATTGAGAACATTCAATTAAATACCTGAAGGATTAGCGTATTAAGGAAAACGTAAAGTTGGCTATTGTCTTCAGCTTCGGAAGGCCGGGAGCTTTCACTTGTTTTATTGTTACAATGATCGGTAAACGACTGAGGTGGTAGAGAAATTCTGCTCGATTTAGACATTACAATTACGACCAATTAAGATCAAATATTAAAATCTTTAAATATTTTCTCATATCATTAGCGTTTGTAAAAATTTATTTTCTATTTTTGGAAAGATTGAACAAAATTATTTTGAAAATAACATCACAAATTTTTGGCCTTTAATAATAACTTGTTTCCACGTCTTCAATTAATCGAGGTGGTGGTGTTGTTGCTAAAAACGAAGGCCTAAATCATGCATTGCTTATAATTAGCACGTTAATAAACTATAAATAATCAAAATATTTGCACTGCAATATGACATATTATCACTCTCTCACACAATAAAGTAAACGGAAATTGACAAAATAGGGAAACGTTAGGATAAAATCATGATAAAGTTAAGCTTCAAAATATGAGAGCTAAAAGTTATTAGAGTCAGAGGCTCTGATTCAGAGCGAGCACATATTCTATTAAACTTTGCCCCTTTTTGGTTGTCTTAATATTTAGGGTATTTTTTGTGTTCAGAGAAAAGTTGCTTGGAAGGCTGTTGACTTTCACCGTAGTTTGACTGTTGTTTATTTAGAATATTATTGCATTTGTAATTTGTTTTTTTTATTCTCTTCGGATAAATGTCCGCCCCCTGAAAAATAAATTTTAAATTTATTTATTTTAAAATTTGTTTTTTTAAGTTTAAAAACTTTTCCTCACGTTATAGTCTTTTTCTCCACATTCTTTGGTTCTGGTCTTGCACGATTTAGAACTTTTAAAAACTCGGACGTTTTTGCCCGCATCCTCGAGTGTATGTACGCTTTGGAGCACTTTAGATGGTAATGGAGGTAGTCCCTAACCATGTGGATTAAGTTGATTGTGTTGTCCCGTGCCGCTTTGTTGGTGTGACGTGGAAATAATACAAATGTGATGTAACCAATATTGTCTCCAACCCTGGCATCCGTGTTTTGCAGTTCCATTGGGGGTTCTCGATGTGAAAATAAAACTTGGGGTGCAGTATGTGAAGCTCGTCGTCCCTCTTTAAATTCTTGCATAAAGACTTTTCCCAGCACTACATCGTCCTCATCTTTGAATACTGTACTGAATACAACGGTAACTCTGTCAGCTTGAGCCTCTACATATCTGCAAGCCAAAAATTGTTTTAAACCTATAAAATTACGAATTTCTTTTTTGCTAAAGATCAAAATTCTATTCTTACAAGGTTTCATCCTCTCTGTATTGAATGACTGCTCTGCTTTGTCCCTCAATTCCTTGTTCTTGAAACTCAAAATACTTTTCAAACACTGACGCAAAACAATTTCGCTTCAGCATGCCAACTTTCTTCACTAATTCTTCCCAATCATTTGGAACATTTTCCAAGTCGAATAATAAAGATACGCTGTAACCTGCGATTATAATAATTTAACAACATTAGAAAGCTTTAATTAGAAAACTTTTTCACTTACCATCTTCAGGGGGATATAACAAATAAGTTCCGTATTCTCTTTTAAGTAAATCTTCGGCTCCATGCTCTTGAAGTTGTTTATAGAATTTAAGGGAAATGCTCACCTACATTGTAAATATACTTTAAAAACATCCATTTAATTAAGTAGAAGGCAAATTAACCTTCAGTTTGGTTTTATCCCCATTGTGACTTGAAACGTGGAATAGAACACCATCAAAATCAGCCAATTTAATATCAGTTGATTCCGGTTTACTCCTAAAAATAAATAAAAATATAAACTATCCTTGTATATAAAAAATATGCGAAACCGATAAGTACTTACCCCGACAATGCATTTTTAAATTTTAAATTCAAAGTGTCTTCTATTATCCGGTTGTTAATTTCTAGCAAAATCATCTTTAACCCTAAATAAATCAAGCCGGAAGAATTAAATATGCGCTGAAAACATTTAAAATTATAGAAATACCTTTAATGCAGAACTTGGATAAGCACTATTTCACACCCTAATTAATTAATAACTGATGTCAAATTGATAGTGAATCAACAACCACTTCCGGCGAAATTTTCGCCGCGAAAAAATAAAATGGACGCAATAGATGGGGCTACGACTCGTCGCAACGCTTCCCCACGCTCCCAATAAACGTTTTAAAATCGACAACAAAAACGGACTAAAAGCTAAATAACTCTTTCACCAATCAGTTTTATTTTTATTCTAAAATCTCAGCATAATGAAAGCATGATAAAATGAGCAAATCTCAATCTGCCCCCGATAGTAAAACGTATTATTTACTAGGATGCACTAATAGCAATAATTGATAAGTCAGACAGTCCCTTGGGTGGCTTGAAGGTGAGCAGTCTCTTCAAAATAGGGTGAGCGATAGAGTCCCTTTGGCACTTTTGGTGCTACGTCATACCATTCTACAACAATGGAGAAAGTTGTTAATCATATCATATCACAATATGATCTTGGTAAATTATATACCATTCACGTCTCGAATTTGGGAATTTTTGACAATCATCCCATTTCCATCCACATCTTGAAGCGTAAAGTCGCAATATTCTTTGATGAGCCACTCTGTGTCCATCAGATTTTTAACCACCTGTCAAAATTGTTGATAATGACCCAGTTTGATTCAAAGCTCAGTTTCATTGAGTTCTTACAAACCACGTTTTTTGATTAAAGTGATTCCCTATGGCATGCACAGCTCTAATTTTTGTGTGGGGGAGTTCTTCAAAGAATGCTTCAAGAGACTCTGCAATGTCGTTGTATGCAATATTTAAAAACTCCACAGAAGAATATGGCAAAACTTCTGTGAGGTAGCTATATGTTATGGGAAAGAGAACACCTTACTACAAGTTACTTTGAGATGAGCTTCATTAGCGGATAATGTCATCATATTTATTTCATCAACTTACGTCAAGCCAGGATTTCGGAGGCAGTTGTAGCCAAGAAGCAAATGTTTGAGACTGGCATTTTTTTGCACGAATTTAGCCAACAACTTTGTTCCTTCGGCCCTACAACAACAGAGACGAGTATGAAATTGAGGTTTTTAGTTTAAAATGTTTGAAAAGCTTGTATTGCCTGAGGTAATCAGGCGAAAAAAACTAATTAAAAGTGTGTAATCTATACCCTATTGCATTAGAGCTCAAGTCAAGGAGAACAATGTTTGAGTTGGAATGGTTAAGCCCATCCATCAGATTTATCATTCCTTCTTCTCCCAACTTCCATTTCCTCATGTGCAAACATCTCAGCGACGCGTTGGTCTAAAATGCATAATTATAACGTAATAATTTTATTGTGGGCAGTCCAAAGAAACATGAATTTTAATATTTTAATTGCCCTGAGAAATTCTCCCATTTTAGCCCCCATGATAGGTTCAAAGTCTTGGAATATTGGCCGATTGAGAACAAGACGTGTTGGACGCGAAATGAATGCATATTTCTTCAAAGGATCGTCTTTCTTTTCTCTATCCTTTTCTGAAGCCTTATCGGGAGTCTCATCCTTCCGCTGGTTTTCCGTCTCAATAATGAGATTGGCAACTTGGTCAAATGCTAGCTCTAAATATTGTACGGCAGGATCAATAGTTTCGTCTATGACTGTCTCAAGATCCTGGAAGTGGAAATTATGGTCAAAGAACTCGTAAATTATTTTGCATATAAACAATCCCAGTAGTACTTCATAGATGATGCAAGTTACCTATGTGCATTCATTCAACATCAAAGAAGAAACTTGTTGTAAACACAAACCACGTTAGTTTTAGCCCCATAGTGAAAAGAGAAAGTGAGATATCATTTTCCCCAAGAAGATAAATAGTTTACTCAGCTTTTCTGCCATGCAACATAGAACATAGAACTTTCAACAACTATTTATAGTAGCCCTTAAGTACAGTAGACTGTAGACGTTTAGTATGTATATAAGATAAGGTAAGTGCGTGGGTAGAACGAATAACGTACCTTGCTCAATTCACGGGCGTCGACTGCTAAAGTTGCCCCTGCGAGAATAAAGTCCTCCACTGCACCTTTCACATTCTTCTCGGCTGCATCCACGGCCATTTGACTCTGCTTTAAAGCATCAGCCAAAGACGCATCAGATCGTCTTCTAAAATGGAAAGGGTCCCCTGTCGCAATTAGATCCGCGGCCGTCCCAATCACCCCTTCCAAGAAACTCATGACAATCTTTTGGGCATTGTTTGGTTCAATATTTAAAGAGGTTTGTTCAGAGAGGCTCATTGAGCTACTGGTTTGGTTAGATGTTTCCCTACAAGAACGAGTTCCAACGTCATAGAGAAGAGGAGGGATAAAAGGGTTTTGTAAGAGTCTTAATAGGGTTCTATTTGCACTTTCCATAAACTTTCTGACAAAAGCAGTGACTTCATTAGGTGTCAATGAGCATTGGTCTGAAGGAATCTTGTTATAAACTATGTTCACTGCTTGAGTTGTCGCAACTTCCCAAATTGCTTTCAAATCTTCTTCCTGGAATTCGGCTGAGGAATCTTGAAGCTCCTTAGCTTTTTGGCAGGCTTCAAGCACAAGAGCCAGTAATACCTGAGAAGCGTCACTCTTTTCTTGGTAATCCGTCATTGTGGAGAATCGAGCCGCTTCTAATAGAACACGAGTTACAACCTTCCCTGAGATATTTAGAGCTGTCTCATCATCTGCAGCCCCTGTCCTTCCTTCTCTCAAAGTCATTTCTAGGGCCCCTTCCACTACATTGTCCAAAGCTGATGGAATTATGTGTCTTGCCCCTTCTGTCTCAATTTCCAACACATTATCCACTTCTAAAGAGTACAAACTTGGACAGACAATCACTGGGTTCCCATCACTGTCAAAGGGGACGCAGTTTGTGTCTTTGATTCGTTTGTATTCCTCAATCATTAGGTTTGTATCAGGAAGTCCATCTGCATCTTTGGCTATCTCATTCACTTTCCCTTGGTCATCATTTAAAGTGCTTTCCTTTGCAAAGTCACCATCACTTCCCAAGATTTGCGGAATCTCAAATAGCCCCTCTAGAATTGTGGCCGAGACTTTCTCCACCAATTCCAGAGTATCTTGAAGAGCTTCTTTGGGAATTTCTGGCATTCTCTGCATCATGCTCTCTGATGCCTAAACAAACAACAAAATGTGTACCCCCAATGGCGCATTCAAGTGTCCACAATTAATTAGTTAACTAATTAATTTACTACAAAATGGTATCAATTACTTTCAATTATTATTTGGTACCACAAACTCACCATGTCACCACCACCAGCATCATGCTTTATCAATTCCACCAAACTACGTCTTTGCATTAAAGTATATTCTTGACGTTTGATCTCGTTATTCGCAATTTTCATTTCAACTAGAACCTCTGAAATATACATACATAAATACATACATATCCTTCATTATCCATCAACAGTCGGAGAAACATATACTATTATGGAGGTTTGTACATACAGAGAAAAAGAATTTTAAATATTTGAACAGATGAAGAGAAATCGCTCAACTTGGATCAGCTTTCTCATTTCATCCCTTTTGATGTTGGGCTTTCCATTAAGCAGTAACTTACGCAATGAGTTATAAACTCCCCAGAGTCTCAAACTCCTTTCTCTACAAAACCTTCGCATTTCATTCACCACCAATTGGACTTTGACTTGTGAAAAAATAAGGCGAGGTCGTAGCAGTTTTGCGACGCTATGTATGTCTTCTTGATTGGTATGCTAAGTCAAGTCAAGCGTAATCGTCAAACTCAAACTTTCATCAAAATATCTAATGTACATAGACACAGAATAAATTTTTAAATAGAATCTCAAAAGTTATACTCGAAAATTATTTGACATTTAAAACCACATTGAAAGTGGTAAAATTAATTCGAAACAATGTTTAACCAGTCATCCATGTACTTATCTTTAGATATTGAACCACCAAGTTTTGAAAGTTTTGCTCATTAGCTATCTATATGTACATATTTGTAATAAAAGTATAATATTTACCAATCGGGATAGGGAGAGTGTGATCTTTGAGAAACTTTGGCACATCATTTCTGTCCAAACACTGCCATGAAGATGATAAACCTTGAAAATCTTCTGTAGACATGTCTGTCTCGCTTACGTCCTGATTGCCAAACAGAACAAAATGATGAGGCAATTGTCAGTCACGTTGTTGAGTATGAAAAGAAGAAACTAACCAGGTCGTATGGTCCTCTTCCGCACATCACAAGACATGTAAGCGCATCAAAACCCTCAAGACATGAGTAGGAGGAAAATTTAATAAATAAATTATGCCACTCTCAACTCAAGAATGAAAGAGAAAGACAACAAAAAGCTTTCAATAGTATAGCCAACCGATACATTTTAAATAAACTACTCAGTCATTGTTGTCTCAACTAGTCTCAAGTTCATGAAACTAACTGAACAAGTTAAGAAAAAGGAATACATTTTTCAATATGTGTTCGTTCCTTAATTATAGAATTGCACTTTCTTTCTCCTCACTCCCCTTACCTCTTGTCCCATTTTAATGCCAGACATTTTCAAAGAATGCAGAGCAGAGCGTTGCATGAGATACTCGAAAAACTGGGAGCATCCGGTGGGCGTCAAGTTATTATGGCCCAAATTGACATGGACAATATCTGTCCTTGTCTAAACAAATGTGTAATAGTCACAAACTTTTCCCATTCATCAGAATTTATTTAACATTATTTGCGTACCAGTAAAGCTCCTGCAAAAATTAAAATCCCCTCATCACCAATATCGTTGTAAGCCAAATTCAACCTATAAACTCTATTTTCTTTGCTTAAAAACTCGGCTAATATTGACATATCTTCATCATTTAATCTGCGTCTATAAATAAATATGTAAAAAAAATATACATATGCATACGTATAAATATGGATTTTCTGGAAGCAAATGGAAAGTTCACTCACCCAATTATATCTCGGAGAAAGTTTCCTGGCAAATCCAACTCGTCTTCGTAAACCAATTTTTCCAATAATTCGCAACTTATATGAAACACTTTGGTCTCGGTTTCATTGTCGGGTTGCTTATAACTTGCAGCACAATAATCTTTTTGAGTATTTTCCAAAAGGTGGTTTATTCTTGCAATACTTTCTTGAAATGGTTTCTGATTATAAGGATCAATTAAATCTAGAATCTGCTGACTACTCATGGAAAATCTTGTTCTCATTTTAGGAAGGTCTGTAATCATCCCGTCGTTTTCCGAAACTCCTATACCATAAATATCGTCTTCGTCATTGTCCTCTTCTTCGATGTTTTCCTCCGTCTCAATGTTGTGTCCTGCTGCTGGTGGGGCAATCTCAGAAGACTCGGAGTTTTCGAACGATTCTCCAGAATTACTTTGAATTGGGGGAGCCAGCAAATTTGTTGCGTCACTTGTCTCTAGTTCCTCACTCTCGTCCATTGTAAACCGTTTTGAGGAAAGCTCTTTTGTGATATTTTGATACTTTCCATAAGCTTAGATAGCCGTATTTAAATTCTTATTGGAAGTGGACAGAGCGTGGAATTTCTATGGAAAGAAAACTATGCAAAAGTTAGGAGCAATTGACCTGAAAAGTAGGAGCAAATAAACACAAGAAAAAGCATTTTGATAATAGCAATACAAATCATGACATGCAAGACAATTTGCAAATTTATATAAATGTTTAGATGGATAGCAAAATTGATGAGCCAGTAACACGCAACCACAAAGTGAAAGAATAATTTCTATTGTAAACCTACAGTTAATATGTATGTATATATTTGCAAGTTTGGTGATCAATATAATAATAAATATATGATGATTCTAATCAAGGTTTTATTTGTGTTATACCTATTTTTACACATCAAGCATTTATACCAAAGAAAATATGCATAAGTATTTATGCCAGCTAGACTTGTTGGTTCCAATGACCATTAAAAGATGAACTATGATAACACGTGGAATAAACTTTATTCAATAAAGTTCTTTGGGGTGTTGCAAAGTGGAAGGTCCCAATGAAGGCCAATTATATGTATCTTAAAATGCAAATTATAAATGCATGGATAACAAAATGAATGTCACGTCGGAGGTTGATGTATGAATAATTGGTATGAAATTTGATCATCAATTTGGAATGCAAAATTGAGCAAATTAAATGAGAATATGAAATGAGAATATCATTTGCATGACCAACTTTGTATTCATAGCTCTGACTACTCCTTATAAGAATTTGGAATGAGTTAAGAGGTTCAATAACTTTAATTCATTCCACTGCATTCATATTCTGTCACCATTCCTAAACATAATAATAATTTCATTAGACTCTTCTCATTTCCTCACCGCACAGAAGAGCGGAAGGCTTTATTAATTAATTAAGAAATTACGCCACAAGGAATGTAATCTTATCCCACGCCCAAACAGTGATTTTTATCACAAAAGTGTATTCAGTTGTTGACGTGAATAAGTAATGGGTCTCTCTCTACCTTTGCAAAAAATAAGGCCCAACTTTGAGATGATGAAAAAGTCGGAATGGAGGGAGTGTTGTGAAATAATTCCTTAGACTTTATCCTTCCAAAAACCTGGATTTAACCTTTTCTTTTTAATTTCAATGCTAGTAAATGTATGGGTGTGAGTGAGCTTTATCCATTACTGTCATAAAATGTAATTAATTTTTAGGATTAGTTTGTGGCTCACAGCTAGATTCGGATTCCAAGATGAGATTCCACAAGATACACTACAGGTGGATTTTAATTATCATTTTGGACATTAATCACTGATGACTCAGAAATTTTGTATAAAAGGAAGCTTATTTGTTAATCTTGTTGTTCAGTTGTGCTTTCACTTCAACTTATAGTGAAAGCAGAAATAAATAAAAACAATTCTTGGGGCATTGTAATACAAACATATAGTTGACATTATTAGTGAAAACAAAGAGTTATCATAATGAGGATTAAGGCAAAATTCAAGTCACCTTACACCTCTTTAAATCCAAACAAGTTTAAATCTTCATCGAAACTGGTGACATGTCTTTTGATTTGGCTTTATCTGGGGGAAAATTTTCATGTGGAGTGTGGTGAAAGTGGCCAGTTCCAGAATCAGCCACTTTATTCAGCAGAACGTTTAGCAAACATTCAGCAGCAAAGGGGAAAGGAGAAGCGAAGCTATCCCTCTATAAATGGAGATGTAAGAAATTAATATTATCAGTATCGTAAATTAGTCGTCAAACACTTTCTGGTTTAAAAACTTTCTCTTTTATTACTTCAAACGAACATTAAATATAGGCCTCTTAATAATAAAATTAATAAAAGGTTTAAATACAAACTTAAAAAGTGCATTTACTTAATGAAGCCTTAAAATAGATTACCACTTTAATAAATTCATTCGTTTTATGCATACAAATGAAGTAGATTTTAGAGGTATTTTAATGATAATTGATTTTTTATTGGCAGGAAAATGGATACGGGGAAGAAGTACAACAGCAACAATTGGTCCCCACGGGTTATTTATTTCCAAAGCCATTTTCCAAGTCTGGGATATTCAATCAAGCAAATGGAGCTTTGGCTGAGAGAGATCCCTCGGAGGAGGCAGAAACAAACGGTCGTTTGGGGGTTTTCGACTACGACGTTCCCCAGAAACATGTTGGAGTGAGGTCTCGGCCAGGCCACTTTTACTCAAATGTCCCTACCACTAACGTTAAGAGGTCCCAATCACTTCTTGGAGCAAGAGAGGGCTGTAAGTCACGTAGCTCATATTAAACTCTTCTTAAAATGATTACTTTCTTTTACCTCTTATTGACCTTGAAATTCTTTATTTTACTGTAGATATGTGTCACTTTAAATTGTGTCAACTTGGAGCATCTGGAAAGCGCAGATGGAGTCCACTTTTTGAATTCGACTAAATAAAATGGTTCATTGTCTCGTCCCTAAATGATAGCTATAATGATATTTAGTATGTACATATGTATGCCACTATTTCCCCGAGTACTGTAACTATATAATGCTAATGGCATTGTATTCAGTATTTTTTACGTGGGTTAAATTTTAACTACTAGTAGTAGTGAAAGTAGTTCCATCCTTTTCCTATCTCATGCTGGAAATGCAATGACAAATCTAGTCACCAATACCTTAATTTTGTTAGAGTTGTAAACTGCATCTTTCATTTAAAGAAGTACAATAGAATTGTGATGAGAAATAAGTTGAAACCTTGTAGCTTATTCATTTTCCAAGTTCATAGAAGACAAGTTATGTAAAAGTTTTATCAAGAATACAAGAGTATATAAATGTTCAACATAACCAATATAATTTCTTTATGGTAATAAGTTGCATAATTTAATCAGATTAGACACAATAAATGTTTGTTCAAACAAGTTAAACTTACAGGAAGAATTTTCCTGCTTATCCATTCATACATACATGAATTTTCTAGACGAGATGAGACAAAGTTTGCTATATCTTACTTTAACTCGTCTGGATATTTGCATTTCAAAGCTGTCTCGATCAATCAACTTTCACTCTCGAGTGGAGAAATTGAGCATTATGCGGATGGTTCACAAAAAGTATGTATTAATTTAAGTAATGTATGTATGTATGTACATGCTAGATAATATTATATTTCTACACTTTAAATCAACATGAAAATTTCCGAGAAATTTTGTGCTGACGTTTTTTATTGTAAAAGTTGATATTGTTTCTCAAAATCTGAAAAAGCTATAGGCATACGTCGTCTCTAGTCAGTTGGGTTGAATAACACTCGTTACCAATAATTCTGATTTTCCTTTGCCTCTTGGCTCAATATGACATCTTCAGTAAGAACTCTTGGAGCAATTGTCTTTACTGACTGAAAGGAAGCTCAAGTCATTTTCAAAGGAATTCACTCTAGACATCATCAAAGAAAAACAAAAACCAAAAAATAAAATATCTATTACAACCATCATCAATTCTTTCTAGTTTTATTTGCCTAGATCGCTGGGGTAGAGTTGAAATTTCCGTATTTCGAAATCCACTTACTCATTATTCGTGTATACGTATGTAAATACGATTTATGCCCTCGAGCTCCGAGAAAAGCTGGCATTGGAAATCTAAACTATTCTTTAAAGGACAAAATACCAATACAGATTCTATTGTAATGTTGAAATAAGCCCAGCAACCTTCAAAAATTTGTTCAAGTTTCCTCCTGATTTGCACAAAATGTAGTCCACATTATTATGTTTAGTCGCGTCATCGTCAATAAATAACAAATCCCTTGGAGTGTTGGAGTGTGATCTGTAATGGGACCAAGCGGCGTGTTCTCTTATTTCACAAATACGTTTTCAGAAAAACAGCCTAAAGAATTGACATCAAATCAATCTCTCTCAATATAAAAGGACATAATATTATACGTTTAAAGAATACGCAGATAAATCTGCCCACTCATTTTTAGTCTCATAAGCCATGTTGTGCAAATATTGTGTTATTTCTGTTTTAGCGGATTTTTTTTTATATTTTTTACAATTTCACTTTCTTTGTTCGCAACATTTTATATTCCCAATCTACATACATATAAGTTGAGAACGTTATTAAAGGCAATGCTCAATTAAAAACGACATGAAAGAATGAGAATGTGCGTAAACAATATTTAGTTGGCTCTAATTACGCTTAATCTGTGATATTAAAAGGTCGTATTTTGATGCTCGACAGGAGGTCTATTCAAGAAATTTGGTACATTATACCAATACCACTTAAGTCCTTTTATTCAAAGAAGATTAACCAAGATAATCAAATTATTATGACAATAGTACATAGACTTAATACTTTTAATACCCCAGAAATAAACTTTGTGAAACTACAAGCTAAAATATTACTTTTACCTGAAAATTTTACACATTAAAGTCAATAAAATTAAAACCTTTTTAAAAATAAAAGAAAGAATTATGGTATTGGGGGACATTGTAGACATTTTTTTCAGAAAAGAAAATGTATTAAAATATACATAAAATATAATACGCCATTTTGCATGTTGTATGCATGCATGTACATGAAAAAAAGGAGGACACAAATGAACGTTCTATTTCCGTTTTCAGCTTATCGGTGTCCCTCCCTTATGTGTGTATATATTATTATCATAGAACAACAGTAGATATGTCACGGATACAATTAGGAGAGCCCACTTTCTCTGAAACCACTTAAATTTTAATTGAAAACTGTCAATAAGGGCATCACTTAGTAGCCATTAAACAGACGCAACTGGTCATTTGTGCTTTGTGTGAGTAGAATCTCATCATTCCACATACATGGCTATATTATACATACATATGTAGGTAATTATGTAAGCTTAGGACAAAGAGGCAATCATGCAAACAGTTTCCCTTTGTCCCCACTTAAATATCATCCACAACACTTTGGGATAAAGTTCTGAAAGTGTTTGTGAGCTATAAAACTTGCCGTTAAATTGAGAGATAACAAGTTTGGAGTGAGAATAAACCTGTGGATTGGTGTGTAGGAGAAAGTAAGTGATCACAAATGCGGTGGAGTGGGAGCTTGGTTGGGGTATAAGAAGCAGTTTGTCCGCTCATAAATTTCAGTCGCAGCTTCTGTCTCCTGTTGAATCTCCTCCAGGAAGGAAACGCTTTATTTTATTGTTGGTGACTATTTCAACCCACTTGTTGTAACCATCCACAAAGTCTCACTCCTTACTTTCTCCAAAATAACAAATAACTACATTGCTAAAAAGCCCAGAGGATATCAGGTAATTTACTTTTGCTTTTAAAAATTACATACATATTTTGCATTTTTTTTACCTTGTAAATGTTTGTCTACAAAAATTTTCCATTTTCGGTTTCATACTATAGGAAAGTGTGTCGTATTTTTCTTTTAACTTTGATATTTTCTTAGAAAGGAAAGTATTTTAATTGTATTTTTCTCTCTTGTTTATTTTTGCATTCATAACCAAGTCTCAATATTGCTGGAGGTTCAAAAATCATGCTGTCCAGATATTTCATTCCAACTTTTGTAAATGTAAGTTTATAAACTTGGTATTTTTTAAAATGTCCAAAAAGAAACGTATATTCTTTGTTAACAGATGAAGCTCTTTGGGGTTTTGGCATTTGCTATTTTATGCATAATATTGCCACTGGTGAAAGCAGCACCAGCCAATGATGAATCTTTAAAACAACAGGTAAACAAACATTCAACTTTGTTACCAAATTAAAAGCCGTAGAAAAGTTACTTCTGTATTCATCAAAACTAACAAAAGGGCGTTAGTTGAAAGTTGTCTTTTAAAAACTTTTATTATTCTAAAGCTATTGTCTTTGCAGTCAAGTGCCAGAGAAAGCTCTTTTGACATTTAAACACAATTCAATGTGCATGCACTTTAGTCAAGCACGATTTAAACTATTTTAAACCCACAATTCTAAAACACACGTTTTTGTTAGTTTTGCATGCCTTTTCACTTAATATTCAGCAAATTTAATGATGACAATGATCAATATTTTTGAACCGTGAGATATTATTCATTCATCTTTCCAGTGTCAATTGTAAGTTAGTTAATTCAGCTCAATGAACCCCAAAACATTTTCTTTAATGTAGCCGACCACACCACAGAATTTCGTTTGACCTGAATTCACACGAGAAGACAATTTGGTTCTTTGATGTTTAATTTTGTTCCACTCGTCTAGAAAATTGGTATTCAGTTTAGAGAAATTCATTTATTAGTCGATCAAGCTTTCATTTTAAAATATGGGTTAAATCCATATGCAAAGATAACATTGTGTATCTATCCGTCTTTCATCATTGCTAAATATAAATGAAGCAAAAAATATGCATATTATAAATATTCATGCAATTACAGCATATTTTTGAAAAATAACTATTGCAGATTGCGTCAGATTACTGGAGTTCGTTGAATTCAGGTAAAAAAAGCAGTCTCATTATTCTCAGATAGAGCAAAAGAATGCAAATGTCTCGATGATATCTGGCTGAACTTAGCGCAATGGGCATGAGTTTTAGAATTGTTACCAAACAGTTGCATGTTTTGCATGAAAGCTATGATTTTATAGACTTGTATCCAGAGGATCCCTTTCCGCATTTATCCCCTCAACAATATGCGGGATTGCATGCGATAAGGACTCGAGGAAGTGGACTTGACAGTTTGGGTCACGGAAATATTCTCAGATCTTTGGACGGGATGGGAAACGATTGGGGCGACTTTAAAGGAAACAACTGGAGATTGGGCTATATCGGAGGAAGTCCTAAACGCGGGGGAGGACTTGACTCCTTGGGTCGTGGGAATATTCTTCGTAGAGTTAGTTACGATGATGAAATTGACAACTTTATTCATGCCATGAGTCCTTCAGCTGCGGGAAAAGCTCGCAGTTTAGATTCTTTGGGAAAAGGAAATATTCTCAAACGTAGTATTCGAGTAGCTTAATTCAATCCATCTTTCTGACAATTCTACATGCATATATTCAATTTAGTAGTTTCACGTGCACACATTTCTCAAATAAATGCATGCTCTCAATATTGATAATCTCAGTCGACAGTGTTGACTCATAGCAATTAGTACTTAAAAAATGTCTCCAATAACTGGTGATATTTCAGCTTGTTGAAATGTAGAAGCCAACAAAGGCTAATCTTAATTTTTTTCATTATGCGATTGCCCAGCAATTCTATCCAACTTTCTTTCTTCAAAACTTTTAATACATCCAAAAACTGAATGATTAGATTTTCAGTAGAAATATCTCAAATATATTGAGACGTAGATATAACATATATGGTGTACAAAAATTTACACTTGAAATGCTTCAATCAACTTGCTTATTTGTTTATCTATTGCATGCTGCATGACCCAATAAAATATCATTGATGTGAAATTGTTTATAGTTTATGTAAGATTTCTTACATGAATTCCTTCGTTAAAGACATTTCTTTCAAATAGATTCACAACAAAAACACAGCTTCCTTTGATGTGGTATTTGAAATAGGAGATACAGATAAGTAAAAGCATTAAGAAAGTGACTGCAGTAGAAAAGTTTGATCAAGCATCAACCTCCAAGTCAAAAATAACATCAAGTTTAAAAGAAAGGAAAAGGAAGTTGTGGATTGTGAGGAACCGTGTGAAGAATGCATGATTTGGTGGGTATCATGCCGCACTCAGCATCCTGCTTAAAATGCATGAATTCCTTTAATCAACTTTCATTTGAGCCAAAAGCTTTTGGGTGGTGAAAGTTACTGTAGCTTGATTGCTGATTGTTCAGAGATCCTTGTATTTACTATCCTTCAATCGAATTAATCATTCCTATTACCCAATAATTCATATGAATGACAAAATGTAGCAAATATATTTTCGAAATTAGCTTTGTAATGGCATTTGTTTACCACTAATTTCTATCTACAATAATGCACGTAAGTACACACGCTTAATAATAAAACCTTTTTACGTAGTTCCTTGTTGATAAATAGTATAAACCACAAATTAAAATTTTAACAACATGGTTTAGGAAGAGGATACGAGGCATATCCGAGGAAAAACTGGCTACAACACAACAACTATCCCAAACGATTTGACTCGTTAAGGTAATCTAATATAAAGAAGGGGAAGGTGAAACGTTATTTTTATAATAATTGTTATTTTTTTCTTTTAGTGGAGATGCTTTCGGATTCCAGAAAAGAAATTTTGATGAAATTGATCGAAATGGGTTCGGAAATTTTGTAAAACGAAACTTTGACGAAATTGACCGCACAGGACTTGGATACTACAAAAGGAACTTTGATGAAATTGATCGTACTGGACTTGGGTTTCAGAAAAAGAGAAACTTTGACGAAATTGACAGAACTGGATTTGGTTCATTTGTGAAAAGATCTGTATAAAAAGCATCAAAAGAGTTTAACAACTTTAAATTAATATTTGCCGTCTTATCTAATGTGTTAATTTTAATTGTAGATTATCATACATGCATACTTAATTTATTTTGCACAATCTATGACTTGCCGATAACATACCAATGTAATTTCAAATCAAGATTTGCTTGCAACAAACTTTATTGCGAATTTATTTAGATTGAAATGCCATTTTTCGTTTGCTCTAAAATAAAGTCGTTCGCTAACTCTTTCCTCTATATACAATCATCTTGCACCTTATTTGCTGCGCGTCTATCTATCAATCTAAAGCAGCATAATATAAAATGTATAAAAAATGTATAGCCTAAAATGCTTAAAGTTATTAATGATGCACTAGTTTTTTATGTAGGGTGAAAGTCTATGAAGTCTATGAAGTGAGCCTATAATATGATCATAGTATTACAGAATATGTTACCAACTTTCTCTTGTATCTTGTGTAATCTACACTACAATTCTTGCACCACAACTCAAGTTACAACTAACAACTCAACTTACAGCTACTATTAGAATAAACTATTTTAGGAACTGTTATTAAAGGAAGAAGGATGAATAAAGTTGTTATATTTCTTCGAAAATTGCAGCAAATTACACACTAAAGTCTTGTTGGCTTTGACAATTAGTGAGATCATACATCAAAGTGAACTTTTTCACTTTTGCATCTTATTTAGGGCGATCTTATGTACGTCATTTGTGAGATTTCTGTGGACATGTAAAGAAAAAATATGCCATAAGAAATTTCGAGATCAAATGAGTACTTTATTGGATCTGCCAACTTGCAGGGACTCAATACACTAAACTATACACATAACAATTTGTCAAACAAAATAATGATTAATTTGTATACATTACGAAAATACATTTTTTAAATATATCATATGATGCATAATCTTATAAACTATTTCATATCCAATAAAATAGATTCACGGGTTTCAAAAATATCTACTCTGTCCAACGTAGGTATTTTTTGTACTCTGAGGATAAGATATATTATTATATACTTAGGCACTTGTTTAATAATAAAGCTACTTTTGGACTACTGGGCATAACACCCGCAAACAAATACTTTTAATCGTATTTGCTTATGACACTTGGGAATCTAACAAGACGAATTTGAGACCCATAATCACAAAGAACGGCATCGGCACAAGAAATAATCTGGTGAACAAATACAGAATTATCCCGATGACCTAATCTGACAGCACGAACCGGCTGCCCGCTACGAACATCCCACACAATTAACGACCCCTATAATAATATATAAGGATAATAATGAAGCTATTTTATATGCAAATAGTTATCTATCATCATCTTTTTGTCATTTTACCTGTTTACTAGTAATGAGCAAATTTGACGTCAACATCACCAAACTGGAACAATAAGCATGCTCCTAATTTGTTTAAAGCAAGTTAATTTAGAAAATGTTTTATACCATTCATGAGAATATTATTTTCTATGTGTCTTACCAATTGGATAGTATTAAGTAAGTGTCCTTGAAATCTTTCCCATACGCATATTTTATCATCCCCTCCCACGCTAATTATATAACTAGCCGAGTACGTGATGCCACTCACCGGACCATCATGAGCTTGAATGGAGTACATGCACATTCCTGAAGAAATTATGTAAAGAGAAAGTTTAGTGCCGATAAACTTTGGTATATATAAATATCTAAGAGTTTAAAGTATAGTTTATCACCTGTCAAGAGATCCCAAACACAAAGCATTCCATCTTGACTTCCACTCCCGGATGTCATTGGAGAATATTTATCAATAAATAAGCAAGTTATCGGACCATAATGTCCATGAAGGGTATACAACGGCATGTGATCTTCAAGTCGAAAAACCTACAAAACATTTAGTAAAATTGTACCATGTAATCAAAAATTGTGCAAGTATGAATTACTTTTAATTGATGATCTTGGCTTCCTGTAATAATTCTTCCCCCTTCACATTCTAAGCAAGTAATTGGTTGCTGATGAGCTTTTTGAGTCATTAGCCAGACACAACGGAGCTCATTTTCAACATCAATTGAGAAAGTGGCTGAACTACTTTTCTCATCCCCCGAATGCCCTAACAATTTGGATTGCTTTTTATTTTTATTTGTTTTGAACTTTTGATTCAACTTAAGTGATTTTACTTACATCGATGATAGGCAGATGGACTGTCACTTGGTTGACCGTAAACAGTTTCCAATTCTAAAAAGTCTAATGCACCACTCAAGCGGGCACAAATTATTCGATTCCCAACAACTTTTACACAAACAACTCCAGCAGGAGATCCATCCTCGTAGATACACTAAACATATATAATATATATATAAATATATATAAAATATTTCATAAATATATGACATCAAACAAGACTAATAGTTATTAATTTTACTTTCAATGATCCGTTCATTGCATCCCAGATTTCTAAACGACCAGATCCAGTGCCCAAAACTATAAAATTTTCTTGGCAATCCAAGCACCATACAGAAGGAACGTCATAAATGGGAGGACAACCGTTTTCAGTGATATTTTCGTTGGGGCTTGGTTTATTTGGTTCGTTTGAATAACAAGGATTTGAACCCAACAACGAGGCTTGCTTCGCTATAACATCAAATTACCAAATTAATATAACTTTGCCTACTTTGCCATTAAATTAATATAAGCAGTATACAATTTTTCTCACATTCTTTTGGCGAGTTGTTAAAAGACGGGAGATTTGTCAAAATATTTGGACTTTTAATCCCTGGTAAAGACGATGAGGGAATTGGTATTCCTTGAGTAATGTTACCATTATTTTGAGTGAATGGATTTTGAGAAAAATGTCCCATAGTTAATGATTGATTATTCAATGTGTCAGCAGAACTTGCAGATTCAGATCTTTCCAACTCATTTACAAAGGGACTCTCTTCACTTGGAGAACATCCAGTAGACTCGGGGTCTGATGGGACCCAGGTGCCGTAGCTTTCATCTTTATCTACTCTAGTTAATTGCTCAAAGTACCTAAACATTTACAATAAAAGTTCATTTTTTTCAATCATCACTACAAACCCATAAAAATTGCACTTACTTTTGTCTATCAATAGAGGTGATATTTTCTCCATTGCTGACATGCCACACTTTTAAATTTCCAGTCAAACAAACACTTGCGATTATATTTCCATCGGTGCCTATGCATTCTACTTCCTGCAGATGACCATCCAACACTAGTGGAACTGCTTCAAACACAACTTGTGTATAGTTGTCGTACGAATTTTCATTGGTTTTTGTCCAACTTGATCTCCACTCTGCATAATTTCTAGAACATATACACCGGTAGAGAACAACAACCAAATAGCCAATAAATATTATGCTCGGAATAGCAAGTAGAACCGTGAGTGCTAATTCAATTGGAGAGCTTGGGATATATGGGTCATCATCATCCGAAATGAATCCATGTTTAATAGTTCTTCCCAAAGGCGATCCTGTTGGTTTGATGTCGTAGTCATCACCCATATCAATGGCATCAAATGCCCGAGACAGTGCTTGCCAATTTAACTTTTTCGCGTGTTGTAATTCAATAGAATTTCGATGGGCAGAAGCGTTTTTTGGTTGAATAGGAATGGAGATACAAATGGAGGGTAATATTGTTATATATTTTCCAGTTAGCGTCACATTGTAAACTCCAAATAATACTTGCCAGTGGTATGTCGTTAATCGCCTCCAAATGTAAGGATTATGTGTGTAAAGATCTCGAAGCAGATTATTGTTCCTTATGTCAATTGTTGATTTATTTTGTCCTTTTGTAATAAAAACCAAAGGCTTGGAAAATTTGTCGTTTGAAGAATGCAGGAGACTTAAAGGCATTTGAGAAACACTGTTATTGTTGGGTATAATTGATCTATCTTGATGAAGAGGAAGGACGATGTCTTCAGGTTGTTCGTGGGCAAAGCGAGCCACGATCCCTGACTCGTAAATTATGATAGATATCCAACCAATCATGAAAATTGTAAAAGTTCGTTGAAAGAAGCGAGTTCTTGCCCAAAAATAAATTAGTCTCAATCTTTTTGGTATCTTCACTAAAATTGGTGTATTATGGGACGGAGCAACAACAGATATTCCACTTTGACTTTGTGATTTTTTGAGGGTGCCATTCTGGTCAATTTTCATTTGTGGATTTGATTTCACTCTTTGCATTCCTCCAGGCACATCAGAATGATGAATTGGGGTTCTTAAAGGGGGATAAATATACCCAAGGTCTCGAGTAGAGTCAGGTGACAATTTCTGTCTATGAATGTCAACAGATAAAACTGTTGCAAAGAAAAAGGTCTGCAAGAAAAAATCTGACAAGAGTCCCACAACGGCTAAAATGCAAAATTCTTGAACAGCAGGGATAAAGGTGAAAAATCCAATTGTCAAAATTGTTATTTCCGTTAACAAATTTTTGGTTATACTCCATCCTTCTTTGCTTAAGCCTTGAGCAACCCTAATTTTGACATCTAAATGTTTGGCTGTTGATACCACGGATCTTGTCAATACTAAAATGTTTTCTAGTCCAATGATGACAACGAGATAAGGGTAAATTGCTTTGGCATTTACTTCGAATGTCATTCCAAAATGGCAACATATTCCTACTGACATGCACAGCGAAGCCACGACTGTTGCTAATGCAGAGATGGCCATTCCCAATTTGGACGCAATGATATCAATTTTCTTGACAGAGAAGTAAACGTAAATAAACATTGCGATGTATGTCACCACCAACGGAATCAGTTCAAAAATTGAGGACTGAAATGGGTAATAGACGTGAATTATGTTTAGCTCTTCTTCTGAATCTGACGAGATCTTTGAAGAAGAAGATGAATTAAATGTTCCTAATAATGGGCTTTCTGAAGATGATGTCGACCCATCAATTGATGTGGTAGAAGGTAACCGGGATGGATAAAGCTTTGTCAGTTCACGCCGAAGTCCTTCAATATATCTGTGTAATGATAATAATAAATACAATCAATCAATGCATGTATTTTCTTTTAAAAAAAATTAATAATACCTAGGGTCAAAAGTTTGAAGAACAATGGTAACAGCATATGAAACCATTCTAGGTCGAGATTTGATTGGAAATCTTTTAAAGCCAGTGTCACGTACACTCATTCCTAAAAGTATTTCAGCCAACCCACTTCTTCCTTTTTGGTGGCTCTGATAGTTTAATATTGTTGCTAGTACATCTGTATCATCTTTGAACTTGGCGTAATTTTGCTGCCAGAAATCAGCAGGAGAGACAATTAAACATCCAAATTCAGGAAGCATTGCAATTTTTCCTTTGAGGACTCTTGATTTTACTTCTCCAATAGAAAAACATAATTGAGAGAAGGGAAGACTACTATAGAGGAGGAAAATATTAAAAATAAAATACAGCAATTTCACAAATAGTTATTGCTTGCATAAAGTTGCATAAAGCTTACTTATTGTCCAGTTGAAAATTATTTAATAGCTCTGTAACGTGGAAAACTTCTGCTAGAGGTCCACGAAATGCATCACTAAGTAGTAAATCGTTAGTCCAAGGCATGACAGCGGATTTGACAATCACTTGTTGGATAAATGCAGCGGGTGGTCCACGATACCATCGCGGCCAGTCCCCTTCCAAACCATTGAGGGGAGGGACGACATAACTTTCATAAGGAGTCACAAACTCTTTTGGCTTATTTCCCAGAAATGGAAGACTGAACAAGGGATAACTTTACATAGCCAAAAAAAATAATAATAATGTAAATCATTATATCATCATGAATTATATAAAGGAATATTTTTCTCACCATGAGATTATTACTACAATAGTTGCCAGAATGATGATCATATAAGAATGAGATGAGCAAAACAAGCCAAGGGAATAATAGAATTGGGCAACTCGTTCAGGAATTGTTCTGTTGTTGGCCTTTTGTTGTTCCGACATTCTGCTATTGTTTGACCTTTCCTCTTCGTCAACTCCGAGAAAGGGCTGACGGCTTGCTCCACCGTAGAAATCGGATTTCCTCCGGGACTGGAGAAACCCAAAGCTATTTCTTCGGTAGTCGGATGAAAAATGATTTGTCCTGGATTTAATTCTGCTTGTTTCAGCTTCATTTTGAAAATATCCCATATCCATTTTAACTGGATCTGCAATCAAAATATAATCACCCCATTTCATAAATCTTCTCACAATAAAACTTTACTATTTCAAAGCTGCAATAATAATAATAATAATAATAATAATAATCCAAATCCATAATCCTTGCATTTACTGACGATGAATGAGTTGACTTTTAGTAAGGAAGTGATGGACTAAAAATAGCTTAAGGTCATCATCTCTTTGCTTTTGATGTCTTACCTGCATCAAAAAAGGAGTCAAAGCTTCAAAGAGTGACGAGGACAAGGTCAGCCAAAGTGACATGCTTCATATTTGATATTAGTTGCTCAACCAATTTGAAGTGGTTGATGGTATCATGTAAATTAAATGTCCACTTGTCCAATCAATCACTTGTTTCACTGTTGATGGACGACGGTGACCTTGGGCTACGCCGGTCACTTCTCCCCTCTGTTTCGCTATTCTATTGTTGTTTCCCCAGAACATGTGAGTAAGTCGCAGTTGTGGATTATTTCGCGTCGGCGCCCAAACTGATCAAACTCTGCTTTTGTGCTGAGAGAGGAGAGAAACTGAAGCAAGTGGATGAATTGAATGTTACGTAATTGTTGCCAGAAGGTCAGTTAATAAAATTAAGGTAGTCTTCTTCTGGACTGAATTATATGAGCATCATCCTCCAGCTTCTCAAACCTCTCATTCCATTGCTTATCTCCAACTTTATGGATTGGCTACAAAATGTTATGGTATGATATTATTACAAAAAAATCAAGTTAATTGGCCATCCAATTCTCACTCTAAGACTTATCAAAGTCTCAAGTTGCAGAAAGTTAAGATTAGAAAAGTCTAGCCAAAAAAGTTGAGACACGTAGATAAACTTTCACTGGAAATGAGGCAAGTTGCGACAAGACTTAGAGTTTATATATATTTTAATAATAATTACTTCTTACAACGTTACTTACACAAGTACATGGTTATAATAATAATCTTATTATTAAATAAAACTATAAGATTGTTTAAGTAGACATGCAAATAAAATTTTAATGTTACTGACTTGACTGAGATTGTTGTAGTTTTGTAACGGAGATTGTTTTAAGTGATCACAACCACTGTCACTTGTTAAAAATCATTAATTGTTTGATAGCATTATGATAATCATTATTGACAGCCCTCTGGACATTCATTCAACACTCACTATTTATAATACAATAATTATTATTGTCTGTTTTACTTTGTGAAGAAAAATACACTTCTTTGTTCATATTATTATTGAGACGACTTAGCTGATGCACCAGTTGAGAGTTTTCCTTTGGAATAAAAATCTTAAAAGTATTTATGTTGGTAACTTACTATTATAAAAGTTAGATAATTAAAACAAGACGAATAATAATTATAATAAGTCTTTTTGTGTGACGTAAATAGAAAGGCGTCCTGGATGGAGATTATTTGTGTACATAATTATTATTGTTTAGAGAAAAGATGAGACTATATTTCTTTGTTCAAAGATTCAGTTCTGAAATGAGAATTCCTCGTATAAAGAATATAAAGATGACTGTTATCACATGTGGATTGAGGCAGCAGTGTATCGGGCCTCCCCTCGTCGAAAGCCCCACTGCGTTGGCCGGTACTGGAAAATGTACAAGTCAGTTTCATTAATGAGAAATTATTCAGTAAAAATAATTTGCATACTCTAATTAAGAATTGTCCGGAAGGAGTATGGGGATAGAAATAAGCATAGGTAACCCATCCAACTGATGCAAATAGGATGATTACAAAAAACATAATCGCAATCACACCTCCAGCACTGGTTCCACCAGACTCTGTGTAAAAAGCATAAAAAATAATAAATATTGCGTAATTATGTATGCATTTCACAACACAACGAAAACCAATTTACCAGAGGTTCTACTTTTTTGAACTTGCGGTGGTTCTTGTGGTCGCAGTCGTTCGTGACTGTTCCCTGTTCTACTAAATGTATTGTCATCAGTGTCTTCTCGATGAGATGAGGACGGAGTGGTATAATTGAACGTGAGCATGGGACATTCCTCTGTACGATTTACTACAACTCCTTCTTTGTCACAACTGTTCAGGAGCCATCGTTGTCTGTATCGGTCAATTCCACTTGAACACTTTCCAATTCTTGGACACCAGCCGCACTAATCGTAAAAAATAATAAAATGTATATTGCCATAAACTATTACAACATAATTTTACAAAACTTACTTCAAATTTTTTGAGTTTAGCTGAAGCACAATCTTCACATTTTGTAAAGTTGAGACAAGTATTTTGTAGCGTAAACACTATAGCAGAACCATTTACAATTTTACTATCCTTCAAGTCCACTCGATGGTACTCGTAAATTGTCTTTTGCTTGATAACTGAAGTTTAAGAAAAAAAATATATAACAAAAATCAAGTATAAACAAAAAAACATACCCAATAAACTTCTATCTCTAATGTAAGCGTCGCTTAGTCCAACTTTCACCGGATGTTGAGTGTCATTGATATTTTTGATTGGGATTGGGATTCCCTTGTACGCAAAAACAATTGTTCCATTCGCATGAAGCGTTACCTGGAAGGTAAAGTAATTTCCTGGGTCCGGTGAATCATGTAGTCGCAAATTTCTCCACTCCACAGTGAACGATTTATTTGCACTTAAAAAGCTGACGGTAGAATTTGGAGAGTTGCTTGAGTCAAAGTTTGCCTGATTTATTTTTTTAAAAAAACAATTTTAATTTTAACGAATTTAAAATTAAAGTTAATATTTACCATAAGTGGTGAAATATATTGAGTTGCAGCCAACCTAAAAATAATCACAATTAAGAGATTGATTAATCATAATAATTATTGTTGTTCTTCTATAAGAATAGCACTCATTACCAAGCATGAACTTGCTCTCCTACATAAATAAAACCACCTATAAAACATAAAAATCATTAGAAACTTATAATCTTTAAAATAATTGTATGTTGGTTTTTCTGCGTTTTACCAGTTGCCACTGTGAAATTTTTAATGATGTGTCCATAAAAGATAAAATCAAATTTTGGGATAATTGTTGCTGCTCTCCTATGAGAATTGGAAAGCATGTCGTGTTTTGTAGCGTTGCTTTGATCCAGATCCACCCAATAGTTTGAACCCCCTTCTGAAGGGGGTAAATATGTAACTTTGTAGTAAACAAGGTCATCGTCCGTCCGAGTTAAATTATGATCTTTGATGACTTGCTCATAATTTTCAGGAAATTCTGGAAGTTGTTGTTCTCCCGAAGTCCCATTAGGATAAGCTGTCTCATTTCCAAGAGAAACTTGTGTATCATTTTGATTAATGAAAACAGTTGCTCCATTTCTGAGCAATGTAGAGCTGTCATTGCCCCCGTCCCCTGAAGTTGATCCCAGTTTTTGGGTTGCATTAGCCCAAATTGTTGAAACAGGTTTAGTGTTGTTTAAAATTGTAGGTTTAAGTGATATTGGAACTTGACGTTTATTTCGTGCATGTAAAGGTGAAAACTCATATGACACTATGCCATCAAAGTCGGAGAAAGTGGAATCATCAGTTGAGTAAGCATTACCTGCATATATAAATTTAAAAAATTAAATTATGCTTTTTTTGCTATTAGTAATAATTATTATTAATAATATTATATTATCTAATAATAGCAGCTGAGATATGAATATTATGAATGCATGCAATGATAGTAAATAACAAAGGATTTTGAGTGACTCAGTGTCACGGTTCGTGCACAAGACAATCTCGAGTTTGTTAAAATAGAAGACTTTTCACCCCTTTGTACTGAATACATTTAACAATTTGATGGTGAATGAAATATGGATTAAAAGGCAGAAGGCAAGAGCAACGTTTGCAGCCATCAAATATATGTAGTGGAAGATGAACAAGTGCATTGCACTACCAATTGCTTTTCTTATATTCTCACAAAAGAACGGAACAACCCCAATGGTTGCGCATCAATTACCCTGTATCCACATTTAGCAAGCAATATTTAGCAACTACTCGTCAAATGTCACGTCACAAAATGTAACGGCGTTTAATGTAAATTTTGAAAATGTTTGCTTTTATCATAATATATTATTATAACCAACAAAACAATTCTTTTACTTTTAAACCGATTCGATTGAATGAGATAACAAAAATCGTACATGGTTAATTGACTTATTCTGACAGCTAAAGTTAATGAAACTGTAGTAGTAACCGGGTATTTCCTAGAATTGAACAAAGGAGAAAGTTGTATTTACTTACGGGGATCTGCGGAGAGAAAGCCCGGGAGAAAGGAGGCACAACAGGCAAGGTATAAAACTAGGGAGGATAACAATCGGGGTCTCCACATTTTAGCCCTCTCCATTAAATAACTATTGTTTGTGTGGTGTTAATGAGTAATTAAGAGAGTCTCACTCTCGCGTTGCGTGCGGTGGGGATGAGACCGAAGAACTGAGAGTTCTGGACTCTGATGGATTGCTTAATTCTGAATAATTTTCCCAATTGACAAAGTTTGAGGGTGAAGAGTTTTGAAACTGAATATTCCTCAGCTGTTTCTTTGTAAAGGGAGATGGGGACGGATTTGATATTAGAGCAGTTACTTGTGTATTACTGCCTTTTGTGTACAAGTCAGCATTTATTAACTTTGGTGGACTGCGTAGACATTATTGGGATTGAGAGGAAGGAATAAGTGAGATCAAGTAAGTTTAGCAAGATATGTAACAAAATCCCTTTTTAAAAGAACTTTTTTAACCACTGCATTGCACAACAACTTAAACCATCATCATCACACTTCTCTCATACTACTACTATGCATCTTTCTCCAAATGCATACTCTGTATAGGACACCTTCAGCCTGATGTTGATTCAACAAAATATGATAATTCTGTTTGCACCCATGTCAAGTTAATCATGCTTGATTCATCTGTTTTTATTTTTATTGATCCTCTGTTCTCTAATTTGTCACAAATCTGTACTCTGTTTAATTTTCTACCTCACTGACATATCCAAGACAATTTTGTAATCAGTTTATTGTACGTGTGCAATAATAATCATCAGTGTCCATTTTGCATACTAGCATGAAGATATTCCTGGAATCGGAATGACATGGGGAATCATACACAAGAAGTCCAAGTTGAAAGCCCCCAACAAGGTGATAATATAATTATGGACGTTAACAGAAGCCGTTACCCTTTCTCCATCGTGTGGACCCCGATCCCTGTCCTTACGTAAGTCGACATCAAATATATACATATTTACGGAGAGTCCAAGATAATTTCGGAACGTAATAAATTGTACAAATTGTAGGTGGCTATTTCCAGTGATTGGTCACATGGGGATTGCCTATTCTACGGGTAAGTTCTTATTTTCTTGCTCCCAAGAATGAATATTAATCAACAGAGTATTTTTGTTTGCAGGCGTCATTCGTGATTTTGCAGGGCCTTATTTTGTTTCAGAAGATAAAATGGCATTTGGAAAGCCTACTAAATACTGGGTATATACAATTTTAAAAAAGTTCTCCAATAAATTATTGTTGTTGCAATATTTGTATCTTGTAGGTATTAGACCCTGGGCTTGTGGTGGGTGGGACCCAGGCTTATGATCGAGGGATTTACGAAGCTTCGGAAGTGTACAAAACGAGAATGCATAACCTCTTGTGTGATAACTGCCATTCCCACGTCAGCATGGCTTTGAACAATATGAACTACAAGGGGTCGTCTTCATGGAACATGCTCTGGCTTGCCTTCGGAATGATTCTTCACAGCAAATACGTCAGCTTTGGAGCCTTCCTCAAAACATGGTTGCCTTTCATGCTATTACTTGCAATAATTATTTCATTCGCCTTAATTCCTTACTAACCAAGCCACAGTGTTTATTGTGCAATAACTAATTAGATATTATAATAAACACAATTGCATTTGTGAATTTACCAGTAATAATAATGATCACCACAAACAAAAGTGAAACCAGTTTGGTTGATAAAATAATTAGTGGTCAGTAAAATAAAATTCAGCAAACGTTATGTACAATTTCAGTATTATGAATGACAAAACCTTTGTGCCTTTAATTGGTGAAAACAAATAAATATGTAAATATCCGCATTAAAGTACTGCATTCATTTTTTTTATTTGCATAATCTGCTGTAGATAGCAAAGCATTAAAAATTTTGTTGACAAGCCTCAAAGAGATTTCAGTTTTTGTGATTTCCGGTTGGAGAAAGTAAGGGAAAGTTTTTAGTTTGTTGAATGGTTGGATCGCATTGCCCCAGTCAGACTACCACAACTTTTTAAACGGCGTGTCCAGCAACTCGGCGATTTTCTGGAGGCATTTTCTTTTAGTTGCAGAAATTAATTGGGAACCACTAAAACCACACCCATTAAACGCCATACACATCAAAGGTGACATTGAAATGGACGAATTGGCAAGTTTAAAAGTAAGTAATTTGTCTTTTGTCATGTTCACGTCTGTTTTAAAACTTTTTGACTATTCGAGAAACATATTTTAATTAATCTGCTGCTTTAGTACTAATTTTAGATTGCTGACATTGGAATATTCTATTTTAATTGCGCATAATTTGTGGGTGTCAGCATCAGAATCGCCCATTTATTAGCCGTCTAGAAAAGGTAAGTGTTTGGTTACATTCAACATTATATTAGCAGCTTTAATTTCATATAATATATACAATCCCAAGAATGGTAATTAATAATAGACAATTGTTTAAATTGAATATTTTAATTGCAGCTGCCAGAGTTGAAGAAGGAGTGTAAGAATAGAGGATTGAGCGTCAGTGGAAATAAAGCAGATTTGGTCTCAAGACTTCAAGCTGCAATGTCTACTGGTTCGTTTTTAAAACATTTTCTCCTTGTTTCCCTATTTTTACATATTTTTTTTAATTCTTACAGAAAAACCCCCATCTGATAATTCAGTACTGGATGAAGCTATTCTCGATGATGATGATTCTGTTCTTGGGGTAATTGTTATATTAAAAGCATTTTATTTGCTACTAGACATTAACTGATACATTTGCTTTCACAGGATGATAGCAGCCCAGAAGATTCTTCAGATATAAATGATATCACTTTAAGCTCTCCAATTTCAAAAATTCCACCAGCCAGCATTTCCCCAGTGAAGAAAACTGCTGCGGTTTCTCCTGTGAAAAAAACCATCGAGTTATCTCCTGTTAAGAAGCCGGAAGCGGTCAAGCGTCCAGCTCAAGTTGCTTCTCCTGCAAAAGGCCAAACTAATGGAGCTAACGAAAGCGCGGCAGCATCTTCACCTCCAAAAAAGAAAATTTCTATCAATCGAGAAGCCGTAGCAGCTCCTCAACCTCTAGTGACTGAAACGGAAAAAACTGTAACATCCGCTGAAGAGGATACTGAAAAGAAAGTGGTCAAAGTCGGTGCAATTGCTCTCAGTGCAGAAGAGAAAGCAAAATTAAGAGCACAGAAATTTGGTTCTACAGCTTCAACCACTGCTACTCCCACTCCTGCTGTTGCTGTTGCTATAGCGGTTAACCCATTCATGGACGAGCGACTTAGGAAACGAGCTGATCGATTTAACAATGGCGTCAGTACCACAGTTGCTGAACACAAAGTTGTCTCGGTAAAAACAAAATAAAAAATAACCAACATAATAATTCAAAATTACAAACATTTATTTGTATACTATTTAGCTAACAACTGAAGATGACGTGAAACTTGCCAAGAGGAAAGAACGTTTTGGAATTGTTGACGAACAAAACAAGAAAGAAACGCGTGCTGCTCGATTTGGAGGTTCTGCCACAGACACTTCTAGTACTAATTCTTCAAATATTACAACTGGAGAAAGTACCACCACTGTTTCAGCAGATCCCAGTGACAAAAAACAAATTCGAGCTGCTCGCTTCGGTGGTTCCACATAATTTTTTTTTACAATTTATATTTCATTAAATTAATTTTCCTTATTAAATTTTAATAACGTTACTCTTTAAATACATATAGTATTTGTAGTTTTGCGTCATAGTTCAAATGTTTCTGACTTTGTTTTGTTTTTGAGTGTCATGTCTTCTCAAATAATTTTGACTTGATAAATACGTACGATTAGTATTTAGCGAACCATTTCCAAAAGCCCCTTAATTATTTGTATCTTCCAAATGTTTGAACATATTCTTTGAATAAAACATGTCACATTGATTGAATTACACAACTTCATTCGGATTTATTTTATTTAAGGCATGTAATGAATGGCAGTTGAAATTTAATAGTTAAAATTTAATACAGTTTTATCCTTGAACTGAGATTAAATTTTATAATAAGAGTTTGTTTATAAGTTAATAAGTCGTAAAGAATTTCCCTGATAATCCGCATCCGTCCAGATTTTCCCAAAGCAAAGGTTGCAGTCGGTTGCACCTCTTCTTCAGTCCACGACTACAGAGCAAAGAGTTAACACCATATTACATAGTTCTTAGTTAGCTTTCTTCAAGGAAAATGGAAGGTCCTCTGATAGGTAATTCTGATCATTACTGTTGTCGACATTCATCTAACTAATTGTTTTGTTGTCCGCTGCATTTCATTCCGTTTCAGAATGTGTCCCAAATTTCTCCGAAGGTCAAAATTCCAAGGTATATGTAAATTTTTAGATGCATACTCAACAAGTTGCATAATATACAAATGAAATGAAACTTTATATGGCAGACTTTGGATGCCATTTCCGAAGCCATAAAATCAACTTCGGGGGTTACTCTGTTAGGTGTGGACCCTGGAAAGTCAACTAATCGGACTGTAAATCGATATAGGTTGTTGTAAAAGTAGAATGTAAAATATTGATATTTTAATATCTTTTGAGGTGTTTACATTTGTCGGCTCACCGACTGCAGTTGTTGAAGGAGCTGTAAATGCTGCACGCGTGGCTTATGGACTAATTAATATGCAAAATCACAAAGGAGAGCACCCAAGACTTGGAGCCATGGATGTTTGTCCTTTTGTTCCTGTTCGAAATGCAACGATGGAAGATTGCGTCCAGTGTGCAAAAATTTGTGGCAAGAGACTTGCAGAGGAGCTTGGAATCCCAATTTATCTTTATGGCTTTGCTGCAGGGGCAGAGTATCGAAAATCAGTTCCTCAAATAAGAGCTGGAGAGTATGAAGGGCTAGAAAAGAAAGTATACAAGAAATTGCTTTCACTCAAATTATGTAGATGATGATTGAGAAAACTGTTGTTAATTTGTTAGATAGAAAAAGAAGAATGGAAACCTGATTTTGGAATGGCCAAGTTCATTCCTTCTTGGGGAGGTAATAATTTATTGGACTATGGACTAATTTATTTATTTGTTGCATGCATTTGAATTGTTCTGGTAAACTGGAGATTATCTTGGCTAATTCTCTGCCTACAATTACCAAGTCCTAACTTACTAACTTTCAGCTTCTATGGTGGGGGCAAGAAAATTTCTCCTGGCTTACAACATAAACATCCTGGCGACTAAAGAACAAGCTCATCGCATAGCTCTTGATTTAAGAGAAAATGGACGTGGGCCAGGACAAGAAGGAAAGCTGAAAGCCGTACAAGGAATTGGTTGGTGGCTAGAAGAAGCAAACATTGCACAAATATCTTACAATATTACGGACAGTGAGATTACATCTCTTCATCAGGTTTATGAAGAGGTTTGAGATTTATATACATATAAATACATGCTGCATAGTTTTTTTATCCATTGAAATAATAATATTTATTAAAATTTCAGTCAAAGGCCATTGCTAAATCACTGAATTTATCCGTCGTGGGGTAAGTATCATGTCATAAATATAAGAAACAATAAACGTAGGTCACAAAAAACCTTGCTTAGGTGAGGGGAGCCCATAAAAGTATAAAACAAGCCCCCCATCCCCTTCACTCCTTCACCCATCACCGTAGCCCCCCAGAAAAAATAACACTTAACTAACTACTATAAACATAAACAAAAATACTTTCATGCTACTTAATTTTTTGAGCATTGACCAAAACTTTTGCCCCGAGTTTTTTGCTGATTTTTAATTCCTTCAGGACATCTTTCAGCTTCTGTATATCCAAAATATTCTTTTTGGGTCCGCTTCCCTTTTTAAGTGAGGATTGAACAGATAGTTTCTTTGTAAGCGTCTTTCTTTCGACATCCAAAATTTCACTTGTTTTGGTCAGTGAAAGCTGCAGCTTCCCCACCAATACGTCTCCCAAGCGGATCATTTCAGGTGTGATGGGACGAATGACTTTAAAATGTCCTGAATTTGTAGCCTTGGGAAGAATATTCTAAAACAAAATAGAAACCAATTTTAGTTATTAGTTTACTTGAGAAATGAAAGTTGTTTACTAAGTAAACTTTACTTCTTGATTACTGCATCCAGGCTGTTGTTCCATCTGTTCGGATTCTTCTTCGGCAGACGAAATTTCCTTAAAAAATTGATTAAAAATAGGTCAAAAAAAATTGTAAAATGAAAATTGTTTTCTACCATTGTCTCAAGGCTGTAATCCTCGTTTGTTGGATCACTTGCTTTGATTCTTCGGCGGATTTCTTCTTCTTCCTCTGTCGAATATTCCAGCATAATCTCCTCCAGAATTGCCATTAAATCGGCCCTTGAATGAGTATTGAAACGGCCGAATCTTATGCCACTCTCTTCAACGCCGTTGTTTTCAAGGAACCTACCAAACGTCGTTGCGGAAAACCCAAGGAATCTGGCGACTGTACTTTTTGGCAGAGTGTGGGCCTTCACCATATCAATTCCGATTTCCATTAGGATATCCT
>JAQIXN010000538.1:0-35440 GCA_034698145.1 Proisotoma minuta
GCAAAGTGGCCCGGGGCAAAGTGGCCCGGGGCAAAGTGGCCCGGGGCAAAGTGGCCCGGGGCAAAGTGGCCCGTGACAGACAGACGGACGGACGGACAGACATGACCAGAGCAATAGCTCTCCAGGTATGGCGAGCTAATAAGGTAATTCTTCGATGGGCCAATTACCTTAACCACCATCCAACGCCGATATCCTCCATATACTCGGTGAAACGAGCAGTATCAGTCAGAGTATATGAGCCCAAAATGGAAGGGGTTGCAGGAGTCGTTGGAACTGCAATTAATTTTACAGAAATATTATTACCGATGAAAATATCAAACAATGTCTTGAATTTTTCTTACCATCTTGGCCATATCCAAGGGTGAAGCTCAAAGCCAAGCAGAAAATTGCAAAGACGTTCATTGTCCCTTGGAAATGTTGAGCTGGAACTTTTGGCAGTGCTCGGATCAAGAGTTGAAATGAAACTGAAGGAAACAAAGAAGGAATCTTTGATGGACTTGAAGCTTAGCCAACAAGGGTTTATATATGGCGTGATTTGAAAAGATCCAATCCAGTTCCAGAATTAGACAAAGGTTTAGGAAAAAAGATGCAGCTGTATAAGATGCAGTGTACATAATACTTATTTATAAGGAAGCAGACAAAGGGATGAAAAATGTGAAGAAATGCACCTTCCTTGTGTATTTTTAGAAGAAGGGATCTTTGACGACCTTGGAGAAGGATTACTTTGATCTATTTATTCCATATCTTATCTTGAAAACTACAGCAAAAAAACTCAAACCTAACGGGACTTTTATAGTTCTTTGAAATGAAAGATATTGGATTTCCCATATATTGTTTTATTTTACAGCTTTAGGGATTTCATAAAAGCTGTTTACAAGTTTATAAACTGCATTTGGAAAGATCAACAGAATAACTACTAATTAGTGTACTTCCCCAACATCTTACATTAATACCGATTTTTAGCCAAAATCCCAATGACCAACCAGTATTTAATTTCTGGATAGCATGCAAAGATCTCAAGTGACGTGTTGACAAGCACGCAACAATATCTAGATACTTGAGATTTGAAACACTATTTTAACAAGCAACAAGAAAAAAAGTACACCATAAATGTTGATCTAATTACTATTGTGACTCATCATATCTCATGTCATAAGTCGCCGACTTGTTTGACTATCCGTTTCACATTCGCACTTCACATGTCCAGTATTTCCATTGTTTTTACACATAATAAATATTTATCATGAGACTTTAACCCATTATTGTTCAACAAGAAGACTACATATCAATGTATCTTCTTGTATCACTAACTTCCAGTTTTTGTTTACGAAAAAAAAGTTTGCATCGCATAAATCCACTAATTGCATGGTTTTACAAGACCGTGATGAATGAATGAGAGTTATGACTTTATGTCACTTTGTTGTGACGCAGGTACCCAACGTTAAAAGCTGGTTATTGTCATACATAAATGTGTATCATTTTCAGTCAATGAGTCCAAATGCTCAAGCAAGTTCAATTAGTTTCTCCTGATGAAGTAAGTATTATAATTAGGCTGGTAAATTAGTTCCACACTTGTCTTGTTCTCAAGAATTAATTGTTAGATTTTGATACCGGTTTAGCCTACAGCAACGCAATTTTTGCAAAAGGCAGGTTAGTTTGCAGATATATAACAAAACTTGATGGATGATATCATTAATTTTACAACTTTTTGTAAGCGCAGGTCACTTGGATAATTGCTTAGCCATAATAATATAAGATAGTTTTAACTTGATTGTGACGCAGAACAAAGACACCACCTCAATGGATATTTAAAGGAAAGTTGTTCTGAACTTTGATTCATTCCATTCCCAAGCTTTGATTATTGTAAACATTTTCTGAGAAGCTCTTGTCATATTTTACATATTAAAATGAAGCTTCAAATTGCATCCCTTTTCCTTCTTTACATTTCCCTCTCAGCTACACCCACTAAAAGTCAAGAGTCAATAAATTGGTTGGAACGAGATCTCACAATTTCTGCAAAAGAAAAAGTGATTCTGGATCAGGTATTTTAATAACACATTATCTAACATGGAGAACATGAGATTTTGGAGAAGCTATATAACGCTATAATTTGTTTGCAGTTTAGGGAACGCGTTGAGCCTTTTCTTTATCACTCTTATATGCATAAAGATATTTATTTAATTCGATGGTTGAGGGCCAAAGGATTCGACATCAATGCGACAGAAAAGATGCTGCTGAATGTAAGCATGAAATTGAATCATAAACAAGCCAAATCACTTTATTACTTGTGAACTTTTCTTTATGCATAGCATTTAAAATGGAGAAAGGCAAATAAAATCGATAACATTCAAAATGAGGATTGGTCATACTTTGAGCGAAATTTCGGCTACAGTGTCTCATCCGTTGACAAAAAAGGTCAACCTTTGCTCATAATGGATAATGCTGGATGGGATATAAGGTCTACTTTGGTTCGTGGTCATGGGCAAAAGCTTGTGAGGTGGATGATAAAGATGTATGAGGACATTACAAGCAGAATACGACAGCTTCAGGACGACGGACAAAATGTTACGAGATTCACTATGTTGAATACATTGGAAAATTTCTCCATTGTTGAATCAGGATGTTTCCAATGCTTGCAAATCTTTACAGTTTTCACCAAAAATTACGAAGATCACTACCCAGAGTCGTAAGATTGACATAATTATATATATTTTTTGATAATTATCATTGATATATCAATTTGAATATTTATTATTTTGCATAGTATGGATAAGATGATATTGGTCAATACTCCCGGACTTTTTGATGTTGTTCTAAACGTTCTAAGACCTCTGTTGTCCCCATCCACAAGATCAGCGTTAACACTTTATGGAATTGACAAGAGAGAGTGGGTTGGGAAACTCCTTGAAATAATTGACGCAGACCAACTCCCAAGAGATTTTGGAGGTAACAAAGAACTAGAGTTTCAAAGATAAAATTTTTCGATCGAAAATGTAAAGCGTTATATAGTCGGTTTATTAACGAGTCTCATCCTTATTGTACAAATTGTATGCAAATGTATAACATGTATAACTATTTTAAACAAGTCAAATAAAAAATATTTATTTAACAAAGTCATGTATTGTCTATAAATAGTGTAGTCTAATTCGAGATCAGGTCTCATAATTAGATCTAACAATCTTTGTATTCAGTCTTCAATATCACAAATTCCGTAGCTTATACTTAAATTCTAATTATTTGTAGAATAATTAATTCTAGAATAGTTATTAATCAAGAGTGATTACTTCCCTTTCAATTGATGCTCTTTTTGTATTAATTTTAACCGGTTCCATCCATTCATCAATTACACTGGCAGATTCTTTGTTTCTTCGATCATTATCGGCATTGGCATCCTCTGATGCCACTGGAGAACTGGGATTCGAGTTTTGACATAGGACGACCGTAGACTCGTGTGACCATTTAGGATCCCTTAGACTTTGAGACGACTTTGAGCCCAAATTTTTAAAGTGACAGACAACTTTATTGGCTTTACTGTGATTTGGCTCAATTGGAATTTCTACCAACGACACAACTTGCTGTTCCATTGTTATTTGCTGAGAAGAGGAAGGTGGCGAAGCATCCAGAGAAGATTTCTTATTTCCAAAAAAATTTGGCGTTTCAGAAATCTTTGCACGATATGCCAAATATTTTGTAAACAGTAAATCAACTGCATCTGCAACTGGAGGCAAAACTCTGTAATAATTAGTGACATGGGATGGTAGTCCTTCAATCTGCATTTTAAATAAAAAATAAAAATTAATTGCCGATTTGGTAAAAATTTAAACAATGAAAATTACCTGATCAAATACAAATGAAACAGTTGGGGTTTGTTTAGTCCAGCATTCCAGTTTGACATAAAAATTGAATGATGCATTTATCTTGTTATTTAAGGATGCAACTATTTTCTTGAGTTCTTGTAAAGGATTTTCGATCACAACAATATCTTGTTCTTCGCTGTTGGGTTTTTGGTTTTTTAGATTCTTAATTTGTATTACGAGTTGTTCCATTTCCTTCCTCGCAGGAATCAGTCCCTCACATCGGAGTTTGATATATGTTACGTTTTCTGGTTCCTCACTTTTCACATCCGTTTTCAGTTTCCTCCATGACGGTTCTGCCCATTTTTCATTTTGAGAGCTTCCAAAATGTCTATAAACAAAAAATATAGTTGGAAAATGGATATATTATATATACATTATTCATAAACAAATGCCCATTGTAGATGTACCTCACATATTTATCTGTGACCACATCCAATCCAAAACAATTAATCCAAATATTGTCTAGAAAATCACGAACAAAAGCGATCCAAAACTGGTTAATTTTGATACCAATTTCTTCCATATTTTCATTGCGCTGATCCATTGAAAGATCTTTGAGAAAAAATCCTCTAAAATTTCCATGTTTTGAATCAAAGCAAGAAAGAGCTTCCCATCCAACTCCAAATTTTAAAAAACCTTTGGGAGTCTCTTGATCAGAATCAATCGTGTGAAGCGGATTGATACTTTCATCAGCAGCAGCATGAGAAGTTTCATTGTTGTTATCAGTTCCTCGGTTAACAAGTTGTGTTTCAATTTCTTTCTTTAATTCTACTGTTTGCAAATGCTTGAGTCGATTTGTAACTAGTTGCTTGTTTTTCAAAATATCGGGAATATGTACGAATAGATTAAAAAAATTATGAATTCCAGCACTACTTCTCATTCGTTTCAAAGTTTGATAACAGGCTGATTGAAAATGTACTACGGTAAACGAACTTGTTGCTGATGAAATGTTAAAATCCAAACGAAATGGGTCTTGAATGCAAATATCTGATGATACCCTGAGTTGTTTTCTAATAAACTCTGGAATATTAGCGTTCCCTTGAGGGCCGAGAGAAAATTGTGATTTTGGGATAATTTCTGCGGTTAGAGGGCAAATGACGTGAGCTCTAATGTCCATGTAAGCGTACATTTCGCAAAATCCTTCAAATAGATCAAAAATTACGTAAGCTTTTGTTGGATTTTGAAGAAATTTTGAAGTGGAGTATGAAGGAGGAAATTTCCGACTGATTTCTTCAATATCGGAACAAAATGACGTATCCCATTCTAAAAAAACATACAAAAAATTAGTAATTAATTTTGAAATTCAATAATTTTTTTTTCGACAAAAGTTTACCCCCTAAAATGTGTGGATTATATCCAGCATCATCCATTTTCTTTTTCGCGAGCATTTTCAGCTTGTCAATTGTTGGGACAATATTCCTTTGTCCAAGAAAAACCAGCACAAGTAGCACCAAAGAGTAGTTTTTGAGCAATGCACTTCCAGCTATATCATGGAATTTTGCCCAATACTTTACTAGTATAACAAATGGTTTAACCACCGGATGTAAATTTACAAACAATTTGATGAGTTCTGAATTCCTTAGGGCTAGCATGTTATTAAACGAAACGTCGCATGAAATCCCAGTGTAGTGAGTACTGTACAAAATACAAAGTTAAAAAGATAATAAAATTGCCATAATATTGTACTTACAATTTAACGATGGGTACTTTTGCTCCTCGAATGGGTTGAACGGCTTTGAATGTGTTGATGAGTCTTTTGCTTTGCCCATTTAAAGAAGGTCGCATTGCCTTTCTCAGGAGTTTGACACAAGCGTCCAAAATTTTCTTTTCTGAAATTTGTTGCTTTCCCTGATTTCCATAAGCATCAAAATAAATATCTAGATCACTGGTATAATCCCCAAGTTCTGTGAGAAATGAGCCGAAACAATGAATCTGGCAATGAGGATACATACTTTTCATAGTATTATAAAAATCCCATAGTAAACTATGCCTTTGTTCAAGTTCAACTTTTGTAAGAGGGACTGAGAACATGAATTCATCAAACTGATGTGGAAGTTTAAGGGCTGAGAACATTAGGAACAAATCATTTCGCAAAATGTCTGGAGTTTGAATAAACATTCGAAAAATTGGGATATATCGACTCTCTCGAAGCGGAACGGGAGGTCTCGGAGGCTCAAACCGATATTTCTTAGGTCCTGAATGAAATATTAAATATTTATTTTAGAATTTAAAAAAAAAATGGGAATAATAAAACAATTATCTGCATACCTATATTTTCATGAAATGAATGGGTATCACTGGAGAATACTGCTGCTGAAGAATTAGGCGTATGAATTGATATCAAAGTGGGAATAGGTTGCTGAATCATTTGTTTTTGTTTAGGTTGGTGTGTCCCGTTTCTCCTTTTTGGCGACAACTTTTTCCGATTTTGGTGACTTATATTTCCGGTATTATTATTGCACTCTTTTTCCGCGATTTCTTTCACATCTTTATCCTCAATTATTTCAACAAGCTCACAATTTGAATTCGACTTGGAGAATTTAGCTCGAATCATGGAAATTGTGGAATTAGTAGATTCCTTGTATTTTTTTCCTTCCTCATCGTCGTCGTCAGCAATATCAATTTCAATTAATTTTCTCTTGGCTGGGCTTGTGGAAGCTGTGGATGTGGTAGCAATACAAATGTCGTCAACCAAATCAACCACTTCTACCCCATTATCCACAATTATTTTTAAAATTTCTCTATCTGGAGATAATGTTTTAGCAATTGACGATTTTTCAATGTCGTCAAGTTTCTGGAGAACCTCTTCTAGTACTTGTTGATGGGCTTGACTTTCTTGCTGTAAAATTTCTTCCATTAAACTTTTTATAGGCATCCCTGCAATTCATGAATTTGTGAAAATCATAAATATTATGTATTTTTGGTATATTACTTACAATCACAGCAATGCATTTCTTCAAGTTTCTGTACATTAAGCATTATTGTTTTATCCCCCTCATCCCCTCGCCAAGTAATTTCCCCAAGTTTCAATATTGAGCACTCTGCAGCACATCTTAAAAAGTAAAATATATATATATAAAATATTATAAGCCTTTTCAAACCCGTCATAATATTTTAGTTAATAAACTTACGTCAACGAACATGATTCCACTTTTACAAAGCAGAATCCTCGGTCTTTCAATACTTCGTAGTAAAATAGATTGACCAGTGTTTGACCAAAAAGAAAATCCAAAAGTTTTCGTCGTTTCTGGGGCCTGTCAGCATCTGCATGGTCATCAAATAGCAACTGAATGACGAAAATCTTATCTTCAAAATCAGAGAAAAGTGCCAAGGAAAGTTTTTGCTTGTCGTCGACGCCAAGCTCCACAGCTGAGTTAAGCTCCAGGGAAAGGATCGATGGGTTGAAATGTCGTCGGACGATAAACTGATGACCATCCGATAAAATGTGATCCAGCCATTGGGCGTAACGTCTACATTTTACTTCAGGACAAAAATCACAGCTTATCTGCATCGTTAACAATTAAGAAGTATTAAAATTAAGAAAGGAAAGAGGAAAGAAAAGAATGATGAAGTTGAATGAACGATTTGTGATTTTGAGAAACAAGTTGAAATTGATCCAAGGAATTTCCCGCATTTATGAAGAAAATTTTGTGTTGTTTGTATGTAAAATCAATTGACGACAAATAAGAATCAATTATTGATTGACATAAGCAATTTATTTGAGAAGCAATGCAGTCTTGCAATAAACGTTTTTTTTTAAATAGCAATAAATAACATCACAGAAAAGTATACTCACAAAAATTAATGACGAACTTACAAAATTCGACAAAAATCAACAAATTGTTTTTTGGTTTCATTCAGAACGACTCAATACTTTGGGTACTGCAATTATAATTTGGTTCAGATTCATGAACTATTTTTGAAAGCTAAAACTAATTTGGAATAAAATACATTAAAACTTTGGTATTATTATTAGCCTCGATTTCTAATCCTAATTTCTACCACAATATCGGAATTTCTGGCAACGATTTATTTTAGGACTAGTTGACTTTTAAAATTATTTGCATTTGAGGTGTGCGTAATAGGGAAATTTTTAAATCGCGATGAGCAAGAATAGTGAGACAGGTACAAAAATATTCATGTGATTGTTTGTATCTTCAACTGGCAAAGATATTGTTTAAGTAATATGCATGATAATAAGATGGTTATAATAAATAAAATTGATGTAACATTATGTTTGAGCCAGCATCATCCAATTTTCCATCCCATATTTGGAATCACGTTGTTTCCGTTTATATTTGCGTTTTCAGATTCCATCAGTCTTCGAAAGTTTTCTAGTTCAAATATGCTATTGGAAAGCCTGTTGATTTGGAAAATCAAATATTTAATACCATTTATGAATTATAATAAATATTATTATATTTATAATTATAATTTACCTGCCAAATGCATTGATTAGAGACACAATTTCAGTTCTTGATAAAAACTCGGGACCACGGTTAAATGCGGATGAATCAGAGAATAATATCTTGAGAGCAGTGCCAAGACCTTTGACTTGTATCGTCCCCCAAAGTTTACATTTTTGACATCCGACACAATCCATGATTCTTGTGATATTTGTAAATCTGGCATGAAATTCTGCCTTGAGCTTTTGTCCTTCTTTGTTGTTGAACAACGCACTTTCATTAAAGTGAGAGGGAAAGGCGTTAACAGTTTTTAGAAAATCAGCAACAGCCAACTTCATATCGGAATCCTCTTCAGAGTTTCCAGTATAAAAATTGAAATTCTTGAGAAAGGATGATGCCTTCATTACAGCTTTCATTTCCAGAAGATACAGAAAATAGAGGTTTTTCAACCAGGAAAATCCTTCCTCGCGAGCTTCCGCTTTATCAAATTTTTCTCGAAATTCAGTCACATTTGGACCCCATTTAACATCTTTTGATCCAAGAAGAGAACCCATTTTACTAGAACCTTGAAAACAACATGAAATGACATATTTATTGATTACTTGCAAAAGTTTATCATGTATTGATTATTTCTGCTCATATATTATTTCTTGACTCTTTTACCTGAGAGTAAGTATTTAGCACTTAGATGAATGTTGATACTGGCATGTAGGCCAGATATAGCACGATAGAAGGCCCGCTTCTCAATGCACGTTTCTACAAAACAATCAATATTTTAAATGGCTCATCAAAAAAAGTTTATTCAAGCACTAAATAATATAAGCACACTCACCATTCGATTTGTTCAAATCTGACGCAAATGGTTCCATAATGCTTGTAGTAAATCTAGACGAAAATAGACATAAAATAATGAATATTCAGCAATAATAATAATTTTATGACTCACGACTGTTTGAAGCAATTCTCATTATAAATTGAACTCCAAATTCTATGCGCACTAGGACCCCTGTAACCCGTGTATCGTTCAGGATTTAAAAGCAGGTCCACATATTGAGCATCTGGGTCAATGTCATCTTTCACGGTACAAAAATCCACAAGATTTTCATCATGGGATTTCCAGCGTTCGAAATCTGCTTGCGATTCTTCACTAATGGTCTCATTGACATTTCCCAAGTCTTCCGATTCGGCACAAGGACTTTCCTTTTTAATCTATAATCAAAAAACATTATTAAAAAATACTTAAAGTTATCTTTAAAACATTACTTACACTGACTTTTGCAATCTTTCTCTTTTGGCCTTTGAGTCCAATTGGAATTTCATCCTATTTAAAAAAGCATTTAATTTTGCGACCTACATTTATGTTCCAATTCACAATTACCTCAGTACAGGCTTTGACTTGACAAGATTCTAAACCGCAAGCCCCGTCGTCACTCCAAAAAGGACATGGCTTCCTAAAGTTTATCTGCAAATGCCATTTATATAGAGAAATGCTTGTATTTTGGTTAATGTATAAAAATTACCTGAAAATATCTAAAGTAATCTTTACTGAGCAGTGATTTCAATCGTGGATAAATTTTCAAGTTGTTGAATTTATCCACATCCAATATCTGACAGGAACAATCGTCAATTCCTCCATGAAGCTACAATTATACAATTCCCACAATTGTTATATAATTTAATTCAAGATAACTTATCTTTAAATAAATACCTGACAAAAGCAATTGTCCTCAGCCTTTAGCTCTGTCTCCTGTTTCAAATTACTAAAGAAATCACTGGATTTTCCATCTCCTCCCAAAGTTAATGAAATCAAAGATGTGATAATGAGGAATTTGTAGCAACGTCTCATTGTTTCAGATCCTCTGTCTCAAAATTTTGTATTTTTTCTAAAATTAAGGATTTTCTCCTGTTTCCAACCGATTTGGAAGCAATTTCCAAGAAACATTTCCAACAACTACACCGAAAAGAAGGAAGCAGATGATGTGCAAAGCAGAAGTGTGAATGACAGAAGAGAAGGGAAAATGAAGCACAACACGTAGCCTCAATACGCCTCAATAAGTAGTACACGTGGATTAACCATTAATTTAGTCTCATGAATAAATTGTTTATTCAAACATGCCATAATGAAATGGTGACATTATATTACTATTAAAACCTAACAAACTATTTTAGTCCTTAGCCCGTGGGATGCCAATATCTTGTATTTCTGCAGAACTTAAAGGCTTCAAATTGAACCCTTTTAATGCTGGCTTCTCTTCAATTTCCCGAATTTTGTCCACTTTCTTCTTCATGTTGTCCCGAAGATCGTTAATTGCCTTGTCTAATTTTAACTGGTCTGAAAAAAGAATTTTAAAATTTAAATGACAATTTTATGAGTTTTGGTATTAATCAAAGACAAACCATCTTTAATTAGATTCTCAACGGTTGGTTTCTCCAACTTGAAAAATGTATTCCCCATTGCAATCCATGATTTTTTGTCCTTGGAATTACGAAGGTGACGTAAACTTTCTCGATTTGCATTTCGTTTTCTGTCGTAATCTATTATTGTTTGTCGATCGGTTAATATTTCTTCTGCAGCTTGCTCTAAATCTGTGAGATATGTGACAATTCGCTCCGTCTTGGGACCCAACGATGCGCTTTTTGGTGGAGCCGGGGGTGGTCCGCTCATTCTTTTTTTTTAAAAAAAAAGTTCCAATAATTTAAAATAAACTATTTAAACTGTCTCAAGTCAATATACAATTCTTAATACCTATAATGTGTTTAATTGTCTTCTAAATCTAATTTCTTTTCTCCTTTCCGAATTCTTTCGTCGTTCCTCCTCCCTTTTGGCGATGGTGGAATCTCTTTCTTTTATTACAGCCCCCTGAGCATCAAAATGTGTAATTCTAGCAGCTTTTTTATCCTTCTCATTCCCAACTCCTTCACGATCCCTCTTCATAATGGTTTTTATTGGGAATTTGTTCCCTTGCCCTTCAGGTCCTAATCCTCCCTTTTTGTTCCATCCTGTTTTAAGCATCATTTGAAATCCACGATTTGATTCTGGAATCCCATAGTGTACTTTTCCTCCTTCAAGTGACCCCATTTGTCCAGAGGATAAAAGATGGGCAATGGATTTAATGTGTTCCTTTTGATTCAAAAACGATTTGCAACAAGCTTCACAAAATACTGGATCCTTGTTCATTTCATCCGATTCATCAAAATCTGCGGCAAAAAACACAAGAGAATTTTTTCCAACTTGTTCCCATTCTTCAAGAATCGAGGCAGCTTCTTTTCTTCCATTCTTTTTTGCATGGTCGAATGCCTTTAGTCCTTTCTTATCACATAAATCAGAGGATGAGCCATAGCGAAGTAAAAGTTTTAAACTGGCATTTGCCCCTGCACAAGCGGCTGACATTAGCAATGTCCAACCGTAGATGTCTTGCTCGTTAATGTCAAAATCATTTGAACAAGATTCCAAGTATTCTTCAAGCTCTGAAACATTGTCCGTTTCGCATGACCGCATCAATTGATTTAAAGTTAAAATCTTGTTTGGTGCCTGTTCTTTTTTCGTAGGTTTATGAACAGAACGAAGAATTCGATCAGAGGAATTGTTTTTATTATTTCTTGAAGATTTTGCGCTCCTGTTATTTTTACTGCTTGTGCTGCTGATAATTTCTTCATACATTTTCTTGGCTTGTTCACCGCTAATTGTTTTAGTTTGTGGTTGTGGAGGCTGGGAAAAGTTTGCGGCATTGAGCTCGATCGATTCCTCATGAAGGTTAGGGCCTTGGATAAACCGTTTGAAGGGGAACATGTCGGAGCTGGGATATGAGTGAGACTTTTCCGAGTTTCGAATGTACCTTGTGGATCACTATAGGATACTGCTGGAACAGGGCCCAGTAGGGAGAATGCAACTTTTTAAGTTTGATCAATATCTGAAGTCGAACCTCGATCTGAAAGACATTACAAAAACACAATTTTAGACATATAGTAAAACAATGGAAGAATCTAATAAACAAACAATGGACAATTCTACACCGGTGATTGAACCGGAAACACTGGAAGAAAATTCCCTGGCATCTTCCGGTGAAGGTGAAATTCAGGTCAATTTAACAAGCGACGAGGAAGAAGAAGAACAAGAAGAAATGGACGAATATGAAGAAGAGGATGACGAAGAAGATGAAGAGGAGGAGGAGGAGGAAGAAGAAGAGGAATCTGAATTATTTGAAGCCGACAAAGATGATTATGTTGACGATGCGTCCGACACCGCTTCAGTGGGACCTTCTGGACCAGCGCGACCTGTATATCAAGCTTTAGGTCGGGAGCATCGAGACAGCCACGAAGGGAAAAAAGGTCGACACAAAAGACACTCCTCTTTAACAGGTCATCCTCAACTTCCTAAAATGCACCATCAAACAATGAAGGCCAAAGCTGCAGCCGGATTTGGAGAAATTCATCAACCAACTACAAACCCAATTTACTCCAAAATGGATTTACAGCGATTAGTTAGTACTCTAGGATCTGCAGGGGAAATGCCCCCAATTCCAATAATACTTCAAGAAGGAGCTTTAGGGACAGAGGAAAAGTTTCAAGAGTTTGAAAAGATTTATGGGAGAATCATGTCAATCAACGATCGAGTTAGAGAGAAGGAAAAGGAGAGATTGGAACTGGAACAACAACAAAATCTAGAAGAAACGCCAAGACAAAGCGAAACTATGCCATTCGAGTCAAATATCCTCAAAACACTTGTGGTTAGTCATTAGTAGAAATTTAGTTTCACAAACTAACAACATAGGAATCTTCTAGAAAACGCACTTGTATCGATTGGTACTTGTGGGAAGTCACAAGGAGGACCAAGATAAGCTGTCAGAATGGACAGAGTACGTCGTGGAAGATGTCAACACCCACAGCTTTGGCGAAGGGGTCACAGGAGTCCTTCTTACGTATCCTAGTCACTTTGTACATGTTTTGGAAGTAAGTTAACAGTTCTGTTGATAAAGTTAAAGCCTGCTATAATATTACCTCTTTGTGTTATCAAATGTTACAGGGTTCTGAGGACACATTGAATCGACTTCTTCGAGTCCTAGCAAATCAATTTGAGCCGACTGGATACGATTGGAAGCTGGAGTATCATTTAGGTCAAAATCCAACGGTCAGGGAAAACGTTATCTTCAAATCCGTCAAGGCTGTCGTTATCGGAATGTTCCAAATTAAAAATGTAAGCCCAAAGTTTGAAGAATATAATTTCTCACCTTTACTTCTGCTCTGCAAATATTTTCGTTTTCCTAAAATAACTTTGTTTGCTCCCGCATTTTGATTGGAATTGAGAACAAAGTTTGATTAATTTTGCATGAAACTGTTGCTATTCTTTCAGCGGATAATTGTAAATGGATGGAAATCGGAGAAAGCAGGTTCGGGAGAACTTTTGAAGATGATGAAGGCAGAAGTTCCTCCGGGGGACTTTAGGGAACGTCTTTATCAATTCACAAGACAGTGCATCATTGTGACCATCACCCTTTACAAACTGACTCCAGTGGATTCCTCTCACAAAGTAAGCCAACAATTAAGCGTCCTTATATTGTTTACAATACATGTTTTTTTTCAAATTCCCAGCGACCACACCCACCAGGAGGACAAAATAACGCTGCAACAACAGCCCCCGTTGGCAAAGGGAAAGACAAAGTGAGAAAAGCACAGCAACAGCACGTTCCTCGGCCGAGTGCTGGTCCTGGGACTAGGTCAAAAAAAGGTTCTGTTGCTGCCGAGCAAAATCGGGGGACGACGGCAGATGAGAAAATGAGATTAGAAGACTTGAAACGGAAAAGAGAAGAATCAATTGCACAACTCGTCCCTAAGCCAGCAATGATTGACTACATCATCAGAAAGGACCCACGACGAAAAATCCAGCTTAGAACTGTAAGAGAACATTTGGACCATTTCTGGAAAATCCCGACTGTAATTTTCTCTCAGCAAACGGACTGGCCTATCACAAGTAAAATTGCTCCTTACAACTAAAAAAACATAATTTGTATGAAAGTTTACAAAAATATATTATTATTAAAGTCAAGTTCGAAATATTTTACAAAGAGAAATCTGTTTTATCCATAATAATTATTGATCTTTTGATTGCACTCGATAAAAATAGTTGATGAAACGTTTAGTTGGCTGTGGCTGTCCTCATGGACGTCGTTGTTGATTGTTGATCATCATTTTCTGCTGACGATTGAAGTGGTCGCCGGAACAAGAGAATGTGAGGTTCTGTAAAATATTCAGCAGTTATAAATAAATTATTGTATTAAAATGAAAAATATCCGACAACCAACCTGGAGGATGAAACAAATAGTGAATCCATCCTGGGCTTTGTTGGACGCCTAAATTACGCCATTCCGTTTCTGTTAAAAGATGTGTTCTGGGGACAATTTTAGCAATGTCTGGTGGCAGTATGACATGTCTATAATAATTATAAAATAAATTCTCAGTCAGTCTCAATTTCTTAATCGAACTTGTAAACTCAAGTTAAAATACCGGTACTCAAACTTCTCGTCAAAGTACTTCTCTGAATACTGGATTTCTGCAGGTGGCATATTCCAAAGGACCCCTTGACCTTTGGGGAATTAAATAAGGGATTTGGATAATTAGCTGGGGAGGTTATTATATAATTGTTGGAGGGATTTCCACTCTTTGTTGCGATTTCATAGATAAACAAAGCAGAGGGAGAATCTCACTCCCCTCTAAACTACAATTTGTACGAAGCTTGAATTCTTGTCGATTTTGGATTTTGTGAGCTCAAGCCACGTGTTGATAAGTTGGATTAAATTTCAAGGGATTTAAAGAGAAAATGGCGACCCTTACTCCAGCAGGTAATAATCTACATATTTTTTTGAAGAACAAAGACATTAAGACAGCATTTGTGTATTTTTAAGGGTCCGAGAGCTCAATCTCCGGTCTGTTGACCTGTATGACATGTCGTGTTGGATTTCGGGATGCGGATTTGCAACGCGACCACTACAAAAGTGACTGGCATCGGTACAATCTGAAGCGGAAGATTGTGTCCCTTCCACCCGTCACTCAGGAAAATTTTGTGGAACGTTTGGCACTTCAAGAAGCCAAAGAACAAGAGTCGAATAAGGACACGACAATGTACTGCTCTGTCTGCAAAAAATCATTCGGAAATCAAAAGGCCTATCAAAGTCACATTCTTTCCAAGAAACATTCCCTCAGCGTCCTTAAAGAGAGCAAGAAAGAATTTGATGAAAAGGCTCTAGGAAAGGAATTGAAGAACAAGTGCCAAATTGCTGCTGAAACTAGTTCGACCCCCGCTGCACTGTCTTCGTCACCTGGTAAAAGTCAACAGAGTCCAGGACCAGCCAAGAAAGTAGTGACTGCATCAACGACGTCACAACAGTTTCCAGGAAAGGGAAACAAACTTGGAACAAATATGGAAGTGGACTCTGATGATGATGATGACGATTCTTGGGAGGAAATTGAAGGGACGCCGATCCCACCTCATGAATGTCTTTTCTGTTCCAATGATTGTGGGGACGTGGAAGGGAACTTGGAACACATGAGTGTCTCTCACTCATTTTTTGTTCCAGATATGGAATACTGCACAGATGTCGAAGGGCTGTTGGATTATTTGGGGAGCAAAGTTGGAGAGGGGATGATGTGTCTTTGGTGCAGTGAAAAAGGAAAAGCTTTCTATGATGTTAAGGCTGTTCAGGTAAATAAACTAAATAAACGATAAGTACAAGATAAAACGAAGGATAAAATTAAACGGTCATTGGTTTGATTGTTTTTTACAGCAACACATGAGAGATAAAGGGCATTGTAAAATGTGGCATGAAGGAGACGCAGCCTTTGAGTACAGTGACTATTTCGACTTTTCTCCAAGTTATCCGCAAGATCAGAGTGCAAATCCGGATGAACCTTATCAACCTGAACCTTTGCGATTTAATGAAAGCATGCAACTTGTCCTTCCATCTGGAGTTGCTTTAGGACACAGACAGCTTAGAGTCTACTATAGACAATACGTTCGACCGGGTTCACGTTCCATGGCAGAAATGAAGAGAGCAAAGAAAACTAAAATATTGAATCAATACAAGGCAATCGGTTATGGAGGAACTGCACTAAATGTGGCACAACAGTATGTTTAATTATTACAATCATGCTCTTCGAATATTCGAGTGTTTTCTAAAATTCTTTTCGTTTTTTAGGAAATTGAGAGATCAGAAGTACTTCAAGTTAATCAAGGACAAATATCACATGAAATTGGGAGTTCACGGGAATCAAACGATGCAGACTCATTTCCGTCGTCAAGTTCAGTTCTAGATTATGGATTTTAAATTCATCTTGGTTTGCTACTATACTCAAAATTACTGTTTGACACATTTTGGAGTGAATACAATAAAAAAATATTGCGTAAGTATTCATTTTATTTCCGTTTCGTACTAAATTTTTTGAGAGGTTAGTTTTACATTTTGTCGATTCTCTATCACAGATAATTTTGCATTCTAAAATTGGGTTGTTGTTATTTTTAAAATTTTCAATCTTGTTCCGATAATCTTGCCTCCAATATTTTAATTTGAAGATCATTTCCATTTTCGCTTGCCTTCCTTTTTACAATGCTCAATTGATTTCCTAATCGAATATCTTTTTCATCTAAAAGTGAAGTTGTAAACGTTGAGCTTTTTCTGAGGGCAATGAAATGAAATGCAGCACCCAAACACATGACGCCAAAAGTACCAGCAGCGATCCATAAATTATTCATTCTTTTTATTCCTTTGATACCGTAGTAAGGCTTATCTTCATAAAATTTGTCCATGTCTCTATCTCTCATTTCCCATAAGGTTTCATCTCTCCATCTAAATATATAACAATCCGTTAAAAATATGCATTAATTGATTAGAATCTTTTATAATTTCTCTCTACCTAGGTGCATTTGTTTCAATGTCCATGTGACCATTAGTATTTGAAAATCCTTGACTAGAGTATTTAGAAGCGGCATACAATCTTGAGTCGTAACTGGACCTTGTTTCAGGTTTACTAAGCACTGTATAGGCCTCCATGATTCTGACGAAGGTTGCATGTTTTGTGGGGTCTTGAGGGTTAAGGTCTGGATGATGTGACTTTGAAAGGGATAGAAATGCAGATTTTATCTCTTTTGTAGTACTTGAAGCTGGTATCCCCAGAATCTCATAATGTGTCTGCTTATCTTTTCTAAAAGGATTAGGAATTTAATAATTTGATAATGAAATTAACTATATTTTATTTGGAAATTCGTTTTACGTGGTCAAAGGCATTGTAATTGATAATTTCAGTGGTCGGTCTAGGTCGTAGTCCAATTTTTATTTTTCTTCCTGTTCACAATTAGATTAAATTAATATTAATTATATTTCAATATATTTGATTGCCGTACCTTCAGCTATGAGCTAAAACCTGGAAGGAAGAAATTATTTTTGCAAGCTAAATTTCATTTTTAGAAGTTAAATTGGAAGCAAACTTTCTCCATTCTCCTTCCTCCCGGGTTTGAGAAGAAATCCCATCATAATAAAATTGTTTTCATGAATTATATGGTGTATATGTAACTTCATAGTTTCATGATTTTTTAAAAATAAGGTTGACTTATTATCTTATCCGATTTCCTTTTTTTTTTTTTTTTTAAATATATCCATATTTTCCTTATAAATATTATTTGTAAAAACATTGGGGATACATTATAGGGGAACACTAATGGATCAATATCAACTAGTGTCATAATATTATCGCAAAGTCAATTAAAATATTTAGCATGTATGCATAGATAAGAGCTTGCAATTATTGAGAACTTTGACCTAGGAGAAGACGCTATAATAATATATTAGATCAAGCCATTTCCCAATTCTCATCTCAAATTGCGTTGCACGTGAAGACATAAAAGTATCCGGTATCTTTCTCTCTTGCCGTGTTTTCTTTATAGAAGCACAGCTGGATAGATGTGGAATATCATAAAATTACAGCCAAGCTCAACTCTAATTGTAGCTTAGGTTAGTAGTGCAAGTTAGTTTACATAGCCCAGGCTCTTTCTTTGCTTTAGTTAGTGTTGGTTCGGTATAATATCCGTGGGTATCAATAATACCGCAAACAAGAATTTCCTCCAGTCAGTCGATAGCCACCTTCTTGGCCAGCAACTGCATAAATTATATGAGAAGAAGCTCGGATCAATTGACAACAGGTGACCTTTGTCCCACATAGCTAAAGAGAAGGAGGACAAACAACGGAATAAAACAAGTATAAACAAACATTTTGAGATTGTATTCATTGTATACGATATTTTCATAAAGACTACTTTTTTCCAGGCTTCAAAATGGGATTTTCTAGCTTGCTATTAAAATCTTCGTCAATGGCAATGTCTGCTAGTGTGTCCAACACCGGAAGGAAGTTGTTATTTCCGGCGTCATCATATTATGCAAGAAACAGTAGAAGAAACAAATCGAATCAAGTGGAATATAAGCCAATCAAAAGTGTGCTTGTAGCCAATCGAGGTGAAAAAAGCATTTTATATTTTGATAACATCAGGATAACATTTTTTTTGTATTATTAGGGGAAATTGCCATTCGAATTTTCAGAGCGTGCACAGAGCTTGGAATTCGTTCTGTTGCAATTTATAGCGAATTTGATAAAATGCATATGCATAGGCAAAAAGCTGACGAGTCATATCTTATTGGAAAAGGATTGGAACCTGTTGCGGCTTATCTCAATATTCCTGAAATTATCAAAATAGCCAAAGAACACAATGTAGACGCAATACATCCTGGATATGGATTTCTGTCTGAAAGAGCAGATTTTGCACAAGCATGTGTTGATTCCGGGATTCGATTCATTGGTCCTAGCCCAGAAGTGGTCAGGAAAATGGGGGACAAAGTTGCAGCCAGAAAAGCAGCAATTTCTGCAGGTATATACCGTGTATATATTGAATATATTCATTCATTGCATTTTCATGATTAATTTTTTATTTGTGTTTTTTTCTATTTTATTTTCAGGAGTCAGGGTTGTGCCAGGAACGGTATCAAAATATGATTTTATTTAAAAAAAAAAAAAAAAAAAGCTTTTAAAAATGAAATTTCTAGGATGGTCCGGTTACATCAGCCGCTGAAGCCCTTGAATTTTGCAAGCAACCAGGAATTTTTCCTGTAATCTTAAAGGCCGCTTATGGTTAGGGATTACATATACAATTTGTATATTTTTATAAATAATCTATATTACTTTATTGATATTTTTTTTTAACCAGGCGGTGGAGGACGAGGAATGCGAATCGTGAAGAACTTGAATGTATTGTATACAAATTATTTTATGAATCAAAATTTTACCCATAAACTCAATATAGGAAGTGGAGGAAATGTTTAAGTTAGCAAGTTCGGAAGCAAAATCTGCCTTTGGAGACGGTGCAATGTTTATTGAAAAGTTTGTCGAACGGCCTCGCCATATCGAAGTTCAAATTTTGGGAGATCAAGCTGGAAATGTTATCCATTTGTATGAAAGAGATTGTTCTGTCCAACGTCGACATCAGAAAGTGGTGGAAATAGCACCTGCTCCCAATCTTGACCAAAAGGTTAGAGATAGAATGACAGCAGACGCTGTCAAATTGGCACGACATGTGGGATATTCCAACGCCGGAACAGTAGAATTCCTCTTATCACCGGATGGAAATTATTACTTTATTGAGGTCAATGCAAGGCTTCAAGTAGAACACACGGTCAGTTGAAAATGTTATTATTTTAACATTATACACATTAATTTTTTTTTAAAATATAAATTCTAGGTCACAGAAGAAGTATGTTTTAAAAAAAAAAAATAAATAAATGTTCCTCAATTTATTAATAAAAAAATTTAAATCCCAGGTCACAGGGGTTGATTTGGTACAATCCCAAATAAAAATTTCAGAAGGATTTACACTGCAGGAATTAGGACTTGAGCAGAAGGACATTGAAGTTGATGGGTGTGCAATTCAATGTCGTGTGGTAATAAAACTTTAGTTTTAAATCCATACAAAAGTGTATGGAATTAAAGCTTTGGTTTTTAAAAAGACAACTGAGGATCCAGCTAAAAACTTTCAACCCGATACTGGAAGAATCGAAGTATTTCGTAGTGGAGAAGGAATGGGAATTCGACTGGATGGTGCTTCAGCTTTTGCAGGGGTAAGCAATCATTGTTATTATTACTAATTAAAATTATTATCAATTATTTACTTAAATTTCAGGCGATAATTTCTCCATATTATGATTCGCTATTGGTCAAAGTAATATCACATGCAGTTGACTTGCCAAAAAGTGCAGCAAAAATTAATCGAGCCTTGAGAGAATTTCGAGTTCGTGGAGTTAAGGTATCGCACTATATATCAATTAGATATATATGTACATTTATTTGACTGAATTTCTTTTTAAATTCCAGACCAATATCCCCTTTCTACTAAATGTGTTGGAAAATCAAAAATTCCTTACTGGGACTCTTGATACTTATTTTATTGATGAAAATCCTCAACTTTTCACTTTTCTGCCGAGCCAAAACCGAGCTCAAAAATTGTTGAACTATTTGGGAGAAGTTCTGGTCAATGGCCCCTCTACTCCATTGGCGACAGGTTTGATGCCCGCAGACGTTGTTCCACTTGTCCCAGAAATAGACGTTCAACAAGAACCCCCACAAGGATTCCGATCAATATTACTTAAAGAAGGACCAGAAGCCTTTGCTAAAGCTGTCAGAAATCACAAAGGCCTTTTGTTGATGGACACAACTTTTCGAGATGCCCATCAAAGTTTGCTGGCTACTCGTGTGAGGACCCACGATCTGTTAAGGATAAGTCCATTTGTGGCCAACAGGTTTAATAACTTGTATAGCACTGAAAACTGGGGTGGGGCTACATTTGATGTAGCTATGCGATTTCTTCACGAGTGCCCGTGGGAGCGATTGGAAGAGATGAGAAAGAAAATGCCAAACATCCCTTTTCAAATGTTACTCCGGGGGGCTAACGCAGTTGGATACACTAACTATCCGGATAATGTCGTGTTTAAATTTTGCGAGTTGGCCAAATCTTGTGGGATGGACATTTTTCGAGTATTTGATTCGCTCAACTATCTACCAAATCTCATTTTGGGAATGGAAGCTGCTAGTAAAGCAGGGGGCGTAGTTGAGGTTGATTAGAAAATAGAACATCATATATAAAAATCTTATATATATTAATTATTTTTTAGGCAGCTATTTCTTACACTGGAGACGTTTCTGATCCAACAAAAACGAAATATGATCTTAAATACTATCTTAATTTGTCTGACGAGCTCATTAAGGCTGGAACGCATGTACTTTGCATTAAGGATATGGCAGGATTATTAAGACCTCAAGCTGCGAAAATGTTGATATCGGAATTGAGAGGGCGTCATCCAGATGTCCCAATTCATGTCCACACTCACGATACCTCAGGCGCTGGCGTGGCATCCATGATTGAGTGTGCCAGAGCAGGGGCTGACGTCGTAGACGTGGCTTGCGACTCCATGTCGGGCATGACATCCCAGCCGAGTTTCGGAGCCCTGGTGAGATTTTTTTTATTCGCTTTTGAACATTACCCCTTTAAATTGTATTTTTTTTTATTTGTTGGAAGGTCGCTTCTCTTCAGAGAACTGAGCATGACACTGGGTTCAGTTTGCAGGACATTAGCTCATATTCTGGTAAATTACTATCAAAACTATTATTTTTATCAAATTGAAAATCCCCTATGAACAGGATACTGGGAACAAGCGCGGACGCTATATGCTCCATTCGAATGCTGTACAACAATGAAGAGTGGAAACGCTGATGTCTATATAAATGAAATTCCGGGTGGTAAGTATTATTGATCATTGTTGAATCATCATGATTGTTTCTTTTTTTAATATTATAAATATATTTTTAGGTCAATATACAAATCTCCAATTCCAAGCATACTCTCTTGGCCTTGGCTCACAATTTCATAAGGTTAAATCAGCGTATGCAGAGGCAAATCAATTGTTGGGAGATATAATCAAAGTCACGCCTTCCTCCAAAGTTGTTGGGGATTTTGCACAGTTCATGGCACAAAATAAACTGACATCTAAAGATGTGATGGAAAAAGCTGATGAATTAAGTTTCCCAAAAAGTGTTGTGGAATTTATGCGGGGAGAAATTGGCTTCCCTCATGGAGGTTTTCCAGAGCCATTGCGGTCAAAAGTACAAAGAAAACAGTTTAAAAACACTGAAACATAATTATTATGTTAAATTAATAATTATTTTATTTTCAGATATTAAAAGGATTAAAGGGAATTGAAGGCAGACCTGGCGAATCTCTTGCTTCTTTTGATTTTAAAAAGGCTGACACTGAACTAAAGGAAAAATTTGAGAGGATCAGAGACGTAGACGTTATGAGCTATGCAATGTACCCACAAGTTTCGGAAGAGTTTTTTGCCTTCAGGGAAAAGTATGGACCAGTCACAAAGCTGGACACAAGAATTTTCCTCGTTGGCCCTAAAGTAGGAGAAGAATTTGAAGCCACAATCGAAAAGGGAAAAACACTTTCATTCAAAACACTTGCAGTATCCGCAGAGTTGACAAAGAATGGATTACGTGAAGTGTTTTTTGAACTCAATGGACAATTGAGATCCGTTTTTATCAAAGACAAAGAGGCTGTTAAAGAATTGCATATTCATCCCAAGGCAGAGAAAAACAACAAATATCAAGTTGGAGCGCCTATGCCTGGAACAGTAATTGAAATCAGAGCTGAAGATGGAAAGCGAGTGCAGAAAGGAGATCCTTTGGTCGTCTTGTCCGCAATGAAAATGGAAATGGTTGTACAAGCTACAATTTCCGGTGTCATCAAGATTCACGTGAATAAAGGAATGAAGTTGGAAGCTGAAGATTTGATAATTACCATCGAAGAGTAAAAGATTTAATATTAAGAAATATTTAGTTGACCAAAAATTAGATGATATTATTATTAGCACATATAGTCGGTTTTGATCTGAGAGCATTAGTTATCTTGTCCTTATACATATATAATTTTATTGCCTTTGCTCAGTTTTATTGACAACAATTCCATTCCATTCCTGATTCACCAGTGAAATTATAAATTAAACTAGTCTTATGTACCTTAATTATAAAATGAATGTGTCACAAATTTTTAACTTTGTCTTCCAAATCTCGACCTTCTTCATACCAAGGACAATAATAAGCCTGTGTAATTTAGTATAGATTTATGTTAGAATTTGAGATTACGAATGAAAAATTATGGAAACTTGCGTTTATAACTTTCTTGCCAAAAATCTTGTCAATAAAGTTTTTATTAAAAACTTGGTCTACATCTGCATACTTTTAATTTAAAATGTCACAGGCCAAAGTAGCCCCCAAGCCGACACCGACACCTATTCAAATCAATAAATCTGCCGCAGCTTCTAATACAGCTCTCCAGAAAAAGTTTGGCGTCACAAAAGTCGGTAGGTTTTCACTTGGCCTTTTGTTGAGTTAAAACTTTGCATCTCTAATTCCATTTAAACTTAACCGTTGTGGGTGCTAGGTCCCTACGGTCATTCCAGCCCATTCAGAGATCGGGGTCGCCCCAAAATAGAAAATGAGGAAGCTTCTCTTCCAAAACAATACCTTCAAAACATTAGGCAAAGCGGAACGACGCCTCTTTGGGAAAGAGATGCCATTGCAGTGGAAAAGCCAAAACCAAAGAATAATAATAAAGCCCTCGGGGACAAACTGCATAAAAACTTTACATTGATCCGATGGATATTGATGGCAACTGGACAGTAAGAAAATAAAATGCCAATTTAACTACATAATATATTCTAAATCAAACTAATTAGTATAGATATCCATTTTATCATGTACAAATTGATGGAATATGGAAAATTGGTTGGTTTAATTCGCGATGGAACATGATTTGGTTCAAAATGGTTGCAATTGGATCTATAATTTCATTTATTCTGATCGTTATCTCTATATTAGACATTATGACAAAAGGAAGGTATACGTATCTCAAAAATTAGCTTTAAACAACAAAGCTTACATTTACATTTAATTTACTCATGATTTCTTCTAGCCAGATATCACCCAAAGTCTTTATCTGCTGGCCAAATCCTCGCACAAGCTCTTTTGGAACGTCACACGCAATTCATGATTCACGTCGTATCCTACCTTTTTCTCACATCCTACTTTTCCTGTGTGATGATCTACAGGAAAAAACTTTGGCTCAAAGTGCTAAATGGAATCTGGCATTTTACATGGGAGACAGGACTTGACTTTTCAAAACGTAACCGGAGAGAAATCCTACCGTTTTGTGCTATTTTTTCCGTCATCATTCTAAGCTTGATTGTAGTATCTACAGCTTTACCTTCTCCACAATCGCGTGGTCTATAAAAAACAAATTATCTCTCAAGGTTTCTAATTGTGCTCAATTTACATTGAAACTTTTATAAATTTTAGGATGCCCAACACTTTACGTATATCTGTTTCTTCACAACTTTTTATCCCGTGAAGAAACCATCCTAAATCCGGATTATCCAAATTCCTCAACCTATTACATTCTTACAACAATCGGATCAGTTTTAATTCTCTGTACGATTATTTTGGCCTATGCACCCCTTATTCTCTACTTTTGGTCAATGTCTGTGATAAAATCAGCTTGGTCTTCATGGAACCAGAGGATGCACTTTCATGTATGCAGAGGAGAAGAAAACAGTTCAGATGCAGAGAGGACCACTTACGAATTAATGTATTGGGACGTGAATCGATTACTTGACATCACCTGTGACATGGACGAACTGTGGAGCATTGTTTACGAAAGCTATTTGTTCCTTTTGACGCTGCTTTTGTGTTTTGAAAATGGATTTACAATCAAAGTTGCAGTTGAAGGACATTCCCCTTTACATCAAGACGATTGGGGCAAAAGGTTCATCAGGCCTCATGATTATCGAAGCTCCATGGTCATTGCACCATTAAATTTTGTATGCTTGGGGTTACTCTATTTTTGTGCTTGTTGGGCGACGGATGAAGCTGGAGCTGGGTATGGACGACAAGTGTTTTAAACTATTATTTATTATATATTTACATTTGCTTATTCAGATACGACATTATGCGTCGAAAAGCATTTTTGGACGGATTAAATACCAGTACTCAAGTTCATTTCACAACCGGATTAATCCAAATGTACTCTGTCCAAAGGAAAGTGGGATTTGAATTTGGAAGATATGTCGAAGTGTCTAGATCAAATTTCTTAATCCTTTGCAACCTTGTGATTTCAACTAGCATTCTAGTCTATCAATTGAATATGCAAAATGATATGCTGACATTGAATTGGCCCTTTGCCTTTGAAACAGTTTCAAAGTTTGTTATGAAATTGGAAGGACTGCAAAGGGATCATGCAACTCTAGTCTTTCAGAACAGAGAAGAACAAAATTCAGTTGACGCTTAGCATAAAATAATTTTATTATTCTAACTGAAATATCAAATATAACCAAGAACATCTTTATATTTGAGATAAAATTTGTTAAATCCCAACGAACGCCGAATTACTTCCGAAACACCATAAATTACATAATCAATTAGAGCAGTTGTAACTTGCAAGTCTTCTTCAGCAATTGGTCTATCCGCCTTACATCTGTCTTTGCAATATTGATTTAACACAAAGCCCTGCTTTTGTGCTCGATCCTTAAAAATTGCCAAAGTTTTGACAAGGGACATTGTAATTTTTACCGCATGCCTCTGAAACTGAGTATGTTTTAAAAGTTTGAGAACCTTTTCAACAAAAACTACTAGCGTCCGGACTGTTTTTGATATTTTGTTTCCTGCCGGGGAAACTGCCCCTGCGTCTTCTTGATCGTGATCAATGTGGACTTGCCGTTGAGCAAAAGCGTTTGAAAATTCCGAGAGATAGATTGCAGATATAAAAGTATTAAAGTCGCATTTTGATAGATATCTCGCAGCTCGAAAGTTGCTTTGAAGTCGTAATCCAATTACTTTCATGTTTAGACTTTTCCTACTTTTAAGATAGACATGCTTTTGTTTAAACAGATCCATCATGCTTTCTTTTAAAGCAGGACGACATTGACCTTGAATAATTTTGAGGTAAAAGTCTACCATTGCTTCTTCTTCGGTTTCTTCCTCGTCATTTTCTTCGCTTTCCCCTTCTCCTTTAGTTTTCTTTTTATGTTCTTCTTCATTTGATTCTGAAGATGTTTCATAATCCTTTTCAGTTATCATTGTTTCATTTTCTTTAATAGCATCAGCTACAAATTCACAACCCATGACTCCTGTGAAGGCCCAGTGACGAGATTCAAATTCAAAAGTATCATTTTTCACAATGTAAAAGTCCTTGAATGTTCCTTGTACATCCTGTGGTTGGTTTTTGAGGTTTTTTCTTGCTTCAATTGAATAAAGTTCAAAAGACATTACAGATTGAGCAATAAGTTCGTTGTAAAAGGGCCCAAGTGGCTCAGGAAGTTCCAAAGAATAAGGAACACGGTCATTAGTATGATTAGTTTTGGAAAGGGATATAATTTTTCCATCATTTCCTGTTTTGTTCCTAGCTTTTCTAAAAGAGCGACCGGAAACATTTGTGGTTGCATTTGTCGTAAAATTATTATTAATGTGGCTACCGATATCCATGCTGTCAACTTTGATTGCATTGCAGTTACAGCATTGAGTACAATATGCGTGTGTGTTGTTTTGACCTTGGGCCACATCGCGTTTTTTTCGACCAATAAGAACCGTTTCATTCTTGCAATTACACTCACATTTTGCGCATCCTTCATCAGAACGCTTTTCGGAAGCTGTGAGTTCAGGTTTCGTAGAATTATTAGACTCGGTAGCGGGCTTTTGTAAAATGTTTGTTATTGCTTTTTCTGATGATTCGTTTTCATCACTTTCTTCGCTCGAGCTTTCTGAATCTTCTTCACTAACATTTTCTTTTTTGTCATCATCTTCCTCTCCACTATTATGTTCATCTTCTTCATCACTATCACTATCCTTTTCGTCTGATTCGCCTTCTTCTTCGTCGTCATCAGTTTCATTTAAACCAGATTCTTCATCCACAGCTTCTTGCGAGACGTAAAAGGTTGGGGACATTGCGACATAAAAATTAAGGGCAGCTTCTGAAGGATCCGCATCCGGATTTACTTCATAAAAACCCCATTCAACCGTTTTCCTTCCAAAAAGTCTCCTGTGATTATAATAAAATTATTATAGTTTCAGATACTTATTATTTTTAAGCCCATTTTTTTTAAATACCTCACAAACGCTTTATGAATTGTATATTTGTTGGGATCGCTAATCTCTTGTTTTAGTACGACATAAGTCTTCTTTTCCTCAATTGGCAGCTCGTCTTGTCCCTCAGTTTTTCTCAAAATTACTACTTTTCCATCTCCTTTGTTGCCCATGTCCTTTGCAAGCTCATGCACAAACATTTTCGAATCACATTGGAATACGAGCTTGTTAGCTTTTTTCGACAACGTAAAAACATCAAACCCTTCATCCTCTAGATCTGAGTTTGGGAAATATTTAACTGATCTTCTAATTAGTTTTAAATCATCTCGCACTGAACTTGGGTAACCCCACGAAGCACTTATTATTACAGATAAGAATATTACTGTGAAAGTTAGTGCATGAGATAAACTTTTCAAACTCATTATTGCACAATAATTCACATTGTTCATCCGATGCTGCATTTCTTTGCGGACTAGACGCGGAAACAGTTTGCACAATATTTACAAACAGATTGAATTGAACAGAAAATCTATATAGGTAGGTGTAATTTCTAATATGTTTTATTATTGTTTAGTAAGTGCATATATAATAAATAGTTTGTAAATGTGATATTATTTTTATGAAATTACTTCATAAAGTTACTTGGTCCTTTGTCTAGGTTGAGATTACCCAAAATGTGTCCAATCCCTGATCGGATAATTAAGGGATGATTTTCGGGAATGGAATGTTTTGGTAAATTATAAGTTGGTAGGAATGACAAGGCTTCACAATCTTTGAAGAGAATGTCACAGGGCAATCCACTTCTTCCCAGTTGAGCAACTTTGTTTACTTGTCTCAAAGTTATTGGGGCTCGAGATCTTAAAGTTTCAGGAAAGTTGTTGCTGGAAATGAGCATTTTCCCCATTTGGGCACTAAAATAATAAAATTAGTATAGCTGCTATTTTGTATTTTTAATTAGTTTTCGTATGACTTATTCTAACCTGATGAGTGAAGCCACTGATCGGCCCATATCTCCGTATTCTTTCACTAGAAATTTATTTGCCCAACATATCTGTCGAAATGTGCAATTTACGGGAATAAGCATGTCCTTTGCATGTGCGACTGCAGACTGCATTTTGTTTGAAATTTACAAAAACCATTCCGAATATATTTTCAAAGATAAATAAAATTTAAAAAAAAAATGAAGTTTATACCAATGCGGGTAAAAGTTGAGTAACAATATCTGCTTGGTTTTGATTGGGGTCCGTTTCAGGAATAATATCGCGCTTCCTGCGCTTTCCTCCGCCAGCGGCAGGGGCTGGGGTTGTCGCCATATTGGCCAGTATGCCCTGCTATTCAAATTATAGTTTTTAAAAATTTCTTTCAAAAATTAAATTGATTTTTAATTCCAGTACCTGCAAGTAAGCAGCCAAACCTAATAAACTTAGCAGTCCAAGAGCATTGTTGCATCCTCCTTTTCTGCAATTTAAAACATAAAAAATAAAATCCCATAAAATTACTCATTGATTGTTTCACTAGAAATGAAATGATGCGGAAAGTGACTGAACACCAAACACAACAAAAGATTTATTGCAAAATAAAAATACACAAATTATTTTATTATTGTTAATCTCTGTCCATGAAAGATCTAATGAAATCCAAAGGAAACGGAAAGACCAAAGTCGAATTTTTCTCTGCTGCGATTGTATTTAAGGTTTGCAAATATCGAAGTTGAAGTGCTCCAGGAGATTGTGAGAGGACAATGGACGCATCTCTTAGCGCCTCGCTCGCTTTCTTTTCTCCCTCAGCAGCTATGACCTTGGCTTTGGCTTCTCTTGTGGCCTCTGCCTCTGCGGCCATTGTTCTCTGTACGAAAAAATAATATAATAGTTTTAGACAAAAAAGGAAATTCACCTGAAGTTGCTGAGGCAGTCGGACGTCTTTTATTTCCACCCTTTCAACCTTGACACCCCATGGATCTGTGGCTTCGTCCAGAGCACTTTGCATGGTGTGTGCAATAGTCTCTAATAGTCCGCAATTATATATTTGTAATATAGTAATTAAATTACAAATTGCATACCTCTATCTGCAAGAATTTCCGAGAGAGCTTTTGTTCCCAAAACGTTTCGTAGAGTAGTGCTAGCAAGCAAACGAGTTGACCTATTATAGTCTTCCACATTTGCAACGGCTATTGTGGGATTGTACACTCGATAATAGACTACGGCATCAACTGCACTATTTTATAAAATGATTTTATCATTGCTGACTTAAAGTTAAAATTTAGTATATACATACACTGTGACTGCGTCATGTGTCAGAATTTCTTGTGGGGGAACATCGACTATACATTTTCAAAAGATGAGCTAGCATTTGCAATCATTTAAAATAGCTTAATAACTTACAGGTCACTGTTCTTAGATCAAGGACATAGACGCTATCAACGCTATATGTTTTTTTCGACATCAAACATCAACCGCAACCGATCAAAATATAACATTTTATATTTTGATTAAATTAAGATCATCATTGTGGTTATTGTTGAGTGTGAAAGCTTACCAAGGGAGGATGAACAGTGTCCCTGGACCCTTTGCAGCCCCTTCCCTTAGTCGACCCATACGAAAAATAACAGCTCGCTCGTACTCTCTCACAACTTTGTAACAAGAGCAAGCAGCAAAGGGAAAGAACATTATGGTCAATACCCAAGACAAAAATATTGCAACATGTTCTATGAATCTGAAAAAATAGAAAAGTGTTTAATCAAGTAATGTAGTAGATTTACAAACAAACCTCGAAGGGGAATTTTCGGCTGCTTGATACGAATGCATGAGTTGTTTCTGATCTCGAATTTGTTCTCCTGCAGTAGACAACTGTCTTATCATCATCGAGGGATGCGGGGGTAATAATCTTTGCCCATGGATAGGCGTCTGATAACCAGTGGCCAAAGGTAAGGGCAGTGCTTGGTGTGGATTGGGACTCAATTGGATAACTAAGGGTGGACTAAGTTGGGTGACTGCACTGGAGGTTGTTGATCGACCAGAGATGGATGCAGAATCCATAGAGTTACGGTTGGAAGACATTCAACACTTTTCACAAACAATTGCATGAGATTGTGACAAAAAATTGGGTTAGAATTAAGGATGTACCTGATTGACAGCCAGATGCGATAAGACGAGATCCTTGGTGTTTGGTTACTTTATTAGGGGGCTGTTGTTTTAGGTATTTTGTGCGAATTTTATTATCAAGCATCCAAATCAATGCGTGGTTTCGAGTGAATATAAGTACATACGAAAAGAACAGAGTTCAAATTGCAACTACTCTGGCAAAAAGACAAGTCAAATAATGGTGACAAAATCAAACTGATTAAAGTTGGAGATTAAAGGAATTAAGGAAATGTAAAGAAAGAATTTTGCTCAGAGAAAGAATTTAGGGCACTGGGAAAAAATTCCAAAGTTTAATCATTATATGTTTGTAAATATGATTTTGGGCATTTTGTCACAGCCATACTTTTTAGTACATTGTGTAAAACCAGCATTAAAATCTTTCGACTCACTAATAGTAGCAGTTAGTCAGTCAGATTGTCTACGGTGATAAGTACTTAACCAAAAAATAAAACAAAGAATGAAATACCAGGGATTTAATGGGCATAAGGATATTGTCTAAGCTGTTAGGAAAACACAATTAGTTTTTATGCAAAATCTAATCCAAGATAAGTCGGGAGGAGATGTGCAAATCTTTTGTAAATCAGTGTTTTTATTTTTCAACGAGCTTCATTAAATCCGTCTGGAATGTTTCACTCTTCCTCTTTATAGACGGAGATGAATCACCAGACTAAACTAAAGTTAAACAATCTCAACGTAGGAACTGAAATTTGAACTTTAATTACATCTTTTGTTTTTGTATAAAAAAAATTGAGATTGGCTTAAAATTTAGTTGGCAAACTCTTGTTAGTTGCAAAAAAAACTGGGTCTTTGGTATTGTTTTACATGGTTGTCTCTGTCATCTTGTCTAAATGTCTGACTGATTGATTGACAAAATGATATACGGACGGATTTATTTGGTCAATTAAACATTCGAGATTTTTTTTTCTTATCCTATTTTTTAATTTCTGTTGCTTGATACAGAAACACAATGTGACAAAATTCTCAGAATCATTGTGGGAAAATTGAGACTTTTGAGGAGACTTTTGTTTTGGGGAGGATGAGACAAGTATGCTTATTGCTTATTTGATGTTTTAATCAAATTATTTACCCATGACCCCCTCCATGGCCCCCTCCCCCTCCATATGAGGAACTTGCTGCGACCATTTCGCCAAAATCAGCTAGGGAAGATGTAGGGAGTTCTTCGATGTTATCCAAAATGTGTAGGTAATCTTGAATAGAGTCTTGTGACCCCTTTGATCCTTTTCCAGTTTTTATGCGTTTTATTGGGTAGCCATAAGCGTCTTGTGAATAAAAATGAGATTTCGTTGGGGAAGTTGGAAGTAATGAACTGGGGGCTGGGGAAAATAATAAAATTGATGATATTAAAAAAAAGAGAATATAATAATAATTGAACATTTGGTTACCTTTCCCATTTCCTGCTCCATAATACCTATAAGTCTGTCGAACACCTCTTCTTAAGTTGTCTACACTTTTATTTTCGACATCGTCATTATTCAAAATTCCAATGTCACCTTTGCCTTTAATTAGTGAATTTCCATTTTTGATTTTATTGGCTGATGTTGCATAACTTCGAGTTGCTAGTAAAACGAAGCAGGAAAACAACGTAAATCGCAAACAACTCATTTTGGATCGGTGCTTTGAAAATCAATTAACAACCTCGGTCTCTTGTTGAGAGCTAACGAATGACTGCATGAACCTATCTTAATTTTACGTCATGCATAGAGATTCATTTGTTTATTTGCAGAAAATCAAAAACAATTGGAGTAGGTTACACAGTTAGATTAATTCAATTAACACATGTTTAACTTTAAATTGGCAGATTTGTTAAAATGACAACAATTAGCATTATTCCAACTTGAAGAACGTTCTTTAAATGAACTGCAGAAAGATCATTAATTTCATCAATATCTGGATCAATCCATTGCAAACGTTCTTCTTGAGGTACAACGGATGATTTTCTTTTTGGGGGCTATGCGATATAAAATTTTATATTTTGATTAAATTAAGATCATCATTGTTGTTATTGATTGTGAAAGCTTACCGTATTATCTGAGAATAAAAGTTGAGCATCTCTACTCAATCTTCTTAATGGCAACTTTGAAGAAAATCTAAAGATATCCATGTTCATTGTATTTTGACAGTTATTCTGGTCAAATCAATTGGAAATGGTGAAAAGTAAACACCACTACCAAAGATTGTAACAGCTAAAAGAAGAATATCTCACAACTATAGAATAAATTGATGAAATGCCTTCGTTTTATATTCATACTTCGATATATAATTATGGGAAAATTTGCATTCCTTTAAAAAAAAATAATCTTTAGCAGTTTTTTGATTATTCGGCAGCTTCTAATTTCGGCAATGTTATTTTCATCTCGTTAAATTATTAGTATATGCGAAATAATCACAATTCTGATTTTTTTCATACAAAAATATTCTCACGTTTTTTGATAATTTTTATAAGTATGTGGAAATTACAAACGATATAGAATTTAATAAACTGCGTTTTAGGGTTTCCCTAAAAAGTTCGTTCGTCTCGAGACAACTTTGTACCCATAATTTCATTTCTGATAAAACATGAATTAAGAATACAAAAGTTTTAAATAAATTAATCGTTGGTTTTATTGTGTCGTAAAAATAATATACTAAAATTACACTTTATGAGTGTCGCATTTTGGATAATGATTTTCACATTCTTTTCCATTTCGTCCACTCCGAGCTGCATATTTGAGCCTCAACATGAGTTCATTTTCCAACTGTCCTTGTTTCAGTTGCCGATACCTTTTCTTGGACATGCTTTCCAATACGTTTCTGCAAATAATGAATTAGGTTGGAAAAAAATCCTGTCTCATTTTTACCCCAGCATAATCCCAACATCTTTTCCATGCTCTCCGAACTCTTTGACAAGTTGCTTGTTTGATGTACAAATTTGGTGTAGGACGCATTCAAGACTTTTCTGTAAACTTGTCGCACTTGTTCCGTGAATTGCAACGGAAAATGAATTCTGTAAAATAATCTTATAGTTATTTAATTCGTAATTTAATTAGTTTGAAAATCTCACCATGAGAGGCATAACTATATCAGCAATTTTTTGGGATTGATTTTCCCTATCTTCCGAAACGGGCTCGGTTCCCAAATCTTCATTATTTACCGACAATGATTTGCCATTTCTTCCACCTCCAGCCGCTAATTTAATATATTAATATTATAAGTTTTGGTTTTATTGGCATATTACTATACAGGGTGTTTCTTTTTAGTAAAAAATTAAAATTAAAAGTTACTAAAAAAATTTAATGCACATTGAGGGTTTTTTTGTTTGAAACGATTTGACAATTTCAATATTGAGCGTCAGCATTTAAATTAAAATAGTTTTAGTTTTAATTTGTAAATTTAAAATACCAGCGGTTGTTGTTGTTGTTAAGCCTGACTGCAAGAAGTAATGTAATTAATATTTCTCAAATTGAATCAAAATTTAGACTTTTTTCGAACCTGAATTAGTGAGAGAAGGGACAAAAATCCCAATAATCCCACAGCACTCTTGTTGACTCCTTTTCCGTACCCACCTTTTAAAATTTCCATCCAAATTTTTGTCCATGCCATAAACAAAACATGATAAATTACCGTAACCACTTGACCAACCCCCATGACCACGGCCTGTACTGTACAAGTTCCAAAATGCCCCAGACGCTTCATTATCTTCTGCTATTATATAACAAATTAGTACATTATTGTACATGGGACATTTTCCACAAGATTTACCTGGTCCCATTGGCTCAGCCTCTTCTTCGTAATTATTTTCATGTGCAAAAGCCACAGCACTTGCTGCGTTTATGAGATTGTTTGTCCTGTCACGAAACTTGTTGAGAATTCTTCCTCCCAAACTTTCCCTCTTTGGTCCAGAAGGATATCGGGGACGTTGGATTTGTCCTGGTTGTGGACTTACAACGACATACATCTGTTGACTGTGACTGTCTTCGCTATCTTCCCCTGGAACCTGGTCTTGGGCAAAATAACGGTCAAAGAAATTTGGGCTGTGGGGATGTCCGTAAAAGTAGTAGCCTCTTTTAGGTCGCGTGTTATTTTCTTCTGTAGTTGTTTCTACTGTTTGATTTTTTGACTTTGTTTCGCTATTGCAGAATTTTATGAAAACGATTGAAAATATAACTCCAATCAAAGAGTTTGCAAAGTTTCTGTATTTCATTCTGTATCAGTTTTATACATTTCTATTTATGAAAGAGATAAATTGCCTGCATGTTCAGCAGCTTCCAATTCAAGTTTGATACTGACTCTTAAAAATTGATGAATTTAACTGAAGATGAAATTATGTAGCAGGTGCAAAGGTTTTTGTGAGAAAGCTATTTAAATCATTTTAAGATGCCCGTTCATTCATTCATTGTACTTGTGGTCTATTTTCATTTCATGCGTGTGAGTAAATCAAAGCCAATTTCGATCAGTCAATGGAAAGGTAAAGTTAATACATTTTCAGTGGCTATTTTTTACTGTGACTAAAAAATCTGACTAGCGGTATTAAAAGTTAAGTGGTATTATATAGTTTTATTTTCAGCCTTTTTTTACAAGCTTTTTTTACGGATCGACAGCCAAGAATTAAGAATTAAATACGTGATCAATTTGACACAGTTAAAACTTTGACTTTGGTGTGGTTTAAGAGTGAAAAAAAATAACCAGAAAATAAGTTCAGCTAAAATATACTGTTACTGTTAGTGTGCTTTTTTCCACCGTTCCACAGTGCGACAATTTGCCAAAATTATTGAAAGTATTCCCCTAGCACATTTTCTATAATATTTTTGCATAATAAGGA
>JAQIXN010000539.1:0-35395 GCA_034698145.1 Proisotoma minuta
CACAATTTCACAGTAAATCACAGGAAATCACACTGTGGTGTGATTTACCCTCCTGTGATGTGATTTCGACATCCCTGTAGAAGATAGGAGATGCAATTAAAATCACTTTAGCGTTTTTAAGCCTTTCAAAGGTCACAAGAAATGAGGTGGTTGACTGACATGACAGAGGAAGCGGAAAACAAAGGATTTCACACAACGCAAATTGTACAGAATCTAGTCCATCTTTTTGATAGTATTTTTTGTATGGATTTTATAAATTATGAGAAACTGCGATTTTAAAACTTCCTTTTTGATTTCTCGATAAGTATACAGAAAGTTTTAATAAAAATCTGGAAAGTTCATCGTCAAATTGGTGAGAAAAATTCCTTCCATCCAGTTATACGTTTGCATGAGCGTGTAATTATGTGAACAATAGATTTCCTTTAAAACTTGAACTTTTTGTATAAAATTAATATTTATATTTACAGTGAAAGAGTTCAAAGCTCTTGCAGTTTCTCATAAAGTAATTATAAAATGTTTATTAATAAGGGACAGACTTTTAGATTTACGGTTATTCTCTCACAATAAAACAATGTGGTGCATATTTACATGAGGAAGTTGTTATTTAACGAGTTCAAGTTTGAAACTTCATACACATACTTTTAATCTAATTATATGCATCATAAGTGCTACATTTGAAAATTACGGTACTTTTCTCCTCAATATGAAATGTTCCACTTTTATAGTAGTTGAAGTGATTTTTTTTAATGGACGTCATTTTATGGCATCGAGAGTTGTTATATTTTAAGATTATTATAAAAGCTGATTAGCACTCGGTCGGATTATTATGCTTTGGTTAGCAAAAATAGGCGTTTTTCATATGGAGGAGGATGTGATTTATTTTATTGCACTGTTGGGCCGTTCTCGTGAAATCTCATTCGTGATTCAGTCATCCACTCACACCTCTAGTCCCTCTCCATTTACATAATGTATGTTAATAGACAGACTATTTAGTGTTAGACAACCATGACTTATCGCTGAAAAATTGTTACAATTGGATGACATAATGACATGGCACAAGACCTCATCTTTCCTTGTCAAAACACAAAAGTTACGAATGAAGAAACAGCTTAATTTATTTGTCACCACTTGACTTTGAACAGACAAAAGCTTGCCAAAGTGCACATGTAATTTTCCAGGTTAATTATTTGTCTAATTAGTCAGCTGGAAAAAAATTCGCAGTTCACAGGATGTACAAAATTTGTGAGTTAAGCAATTTTTTGTAATGAATGGCACATTTATGTAAGGAGAGAAAACAATATATGGGTTATATATGTTATGTCATATATACTCTTAATCCCAATTAAGAATTTCTGAGCCATTGATCCGAAATGGTGAAAGTCTTGCAATTTGTACCTCTACTTTTCATCTATACTCATCATGAGACATGACGTCTTATTTTCTTTTCTTTTAGATGATTGTCTAATTTTTTTTGCGTGGTATATAAAGAGAAAAGATTGTGACAGTTGGAAACTTATTTGCTTTTGTTCTTTCTTAGTTTGGTGAAGGATTTATTTTTTAAACATTCTTTTCAATGTTTTTAGGCTACAGCCATCACATTGGGGATGGAGTTCAGCAGTTGAGTGAATTGACAACAAACGGCTCAAACTCTAATGGAACTGCGTCTTCAGGGCCTCCGAGTGGCTCTGGGGCTGGAAGTGGTGACGAGAATGGTTATGTCCCCCAAGGCTATGACGCTGACCAAGACTATCAAACCATCTCAGACAACGGAACCCACCCAGGATATGTAGAAAATTCCCCCGAATTCTACTCACCTTCTCTACTCGACAAAGCTTTCAATCCACAAAATAACCTATTCATCAACAAAAGCTTCTCCAGAAGTAAGTACAATTTTTTTTTATGCAATAACTTTATCAAGGAAATGTAGGAACAAGGAAGCATCTATTGTTGTCTCATTTTAATTAGCATTCTTAATTTGTTGTGCTACGTGGACAGTAAAATTATTATTCTTTGTCTTTCGATTTCTTCCTAGTTCCCCAAGCGTATATTTGGATAAAAAATAAGGTGCACGAGATAAAATTGCATTAATTGATCTCCAAAAAATGTCTATATCTATCTATTTATACAACATGAGAGTAATTGTTTCAACTAATTTAAACTTGGGTTAAGGGGAGTGGAAAATTGTTATTTTTTTGCCAGTATAATATAAAGTGATAACAGATTTGTTTGCAATATTACATGCATTACATATAATGTAGGCAGCATATAAGTAAGTTGGCAAACGAATTGGAAAGTTTAATAATAAAAGAGTTAAAGTGCGGAACTGCATTAAATAACATTCATCGTGAATAATGTTATGTAATAGACGCCGAATATCTTAATTGTTTTCAAAATGGGACTCGAGAATTAGGTTGTTCTCAGGGTGGGGCATGACCTGTCGTATTAGTAGCCTTTTAAATATGTATTTCATGCCTTTGTTCAGCATTTCTTACTATTACGCGTAAATAAATGTGGGCTAAATAAAGCCAAAGAAAAATGCACGTTTCTTATTAGTATGTATGTTTTTATATAGATCGTTACGGTCCAGGAGATGGATATGCCGATGCTTATGGAAGCAGTCCTCACAGCCATCACTACGACTCATCCCCACCATTTCAAACAGTACCAAACAACGGAGTACAAACCCCTGAACATCATTGGTCATCACCCAACAACAATGGGGTCACCTCAACGACGACTGGCTCTTCTGGAAGTGGAACAAACACTCCAGTTGATATCCAGCTTGGAAACCAACATCCTCACATGCCCCCACACCCAGCTTACATCAACTCCCATCACAGGGACCCTTACGCAACGTCGCATCACCACTCCCATTCACTCTCCAACAACAATGGTGATATTAAGCCAGTCATTCCTTCTGCCATGCTTGGTGGTTATACAGGTATGGACTCTAATTTGATTGTTGTAATATCCAAATCAATAAATAAATTTTTTTTTTCTTATGTCATATAGGGCCAGGAGGTCCAGGTCCATGCTTCACAGGATCAGGTCCAATTCAACTGTGGCAATTCCTTCTCGAGCTTTTGACAGACAAGACATGCCAAAGCTTCATCTCATGGACAGGGGATGGCTGGGAGTTCAAACTGACAGATCCGGACGAAGTAGCAAGAAGATGGGGAATTCGTAAAAATAAGCCCAAAATGAACTACGAAAAATTAAGTCGCGGCTTGCGATATTACTACGATAAAAATATCATTCATAAGACGGCTGGAAAACGATATGTCTACCGATTCGTCTGTGATTTGACCAGGTAATTTGATTTTATATCAAATCATTGTTAGTTGTGACTTGACCATTATCTTATTACTATTTTTTTCCATTTAGTCTGCTGGGCTATACTTCTGAAGAAATGATGGCGATTGTTGATTTGAAGCCGGACAAGAAGGACGAAGACTAGGCCAAAAATCCATTACGAGAGAGGGGAGATTTTGTAATTCCACTCTATTATATTACAAAGCATTGCCATTTGTGTAGCCAATGCAATGCGTCATATTGCTTTATTATATGTTTTTTCAAAAAAGAAATGTTCGTCTTATGAAAAGATAAATGTACCTAATCTAGAAAATAGAATACAAATAGACGCTAGGTGAGGTGAGATGATGCTCTCTTATGTGATTTATCATATCAGATACAACAAAAGTGTTACAAAATTTTGTAAAATTTCATCACAATTTCTCTGAGAAAATTTGCAGTTGTTGTTGGTCCTTCTTTTTAGAAGCTTTCGAGTAGCATTATCTTCCCTCAATGCACCGCACCATCATTCTAATCAATCACCATCTTTTTATATGGTATCAAAAATGTATAAATATCAGTCACACAGACATTACTCTAAATCTTGGAGTCATATATAGTTTTAGTTGTTAGCTCATCATCGTTGTAAATTTTACAAAAAATATTAAACCATGTTATAACGTAATCTACCCGGTATTTTAACCAACCAAGAAATCGAAAATTTATAATCGACTACTAGTTTTGTTTTTTAAGTTATATTATTAGTATTATGCTACTTTTAAGCTGTACATCTTTTTATGGTCAAGACGAAGGTAAAGAATAGTTTAGTATAAATATTTATATCTTAATTTTATCTGTATTATGACATTTGTTTATTCTTTCATAAACTTGGCTATAAATTTTATGTATTTTTAAGAATATATAAAATGACTTTTGACTGTAAAGACAAGCGGCCATTTATATATGCCCAACAAAAGTGGATAATGTTACTTACCTGCGCATAAATGTTTTATTTTTGAATTTATCATTTACGCGTCTATTAAGCTGTATTATTATTAATATTATTAATAAGATTTAAATTTCATGACCAAATTCTAAAGTTAAATGTTTGAATGATTTTCACAAGTTGACAAAATTGATTGCTATAAACTAAATCGATTTTTGTGTTTGGATGCAAAGCTAAAATTTTACGTTTAAAACATGGTCAACGGGGGAAGCAAAAAGGGGTTACTACATAGTTTGTAAAAAAAAGTTTAATTTGAATATTAATTTTAGGAACGATAATGGCCATCCATTGATTTCATTTTCCTTCAAGTTATTTAATACTGCTGGATTAAAAATTAGTAGAATATAAACTAAAGGCCAGCGTAATGTGATCTCTTAAATTTAAGTTATTGATATAAAAGTTTTTTTTTCCTTTCAGCATTAGCAAACCTTTCTTGATTGACTATTTAATTATTATATAAAACCTAATAAATGTGCCTTGAGAGATTAGAAATTGTATACAATCAGAATCATTTTGGATTCCATATAAATTATTAGATATCGTATAGTCTATATTATTTTAGATTTTGCAAAAATGTCTAGAGACGAATGAACGAGATCGCATATTATGCCAATTCTTGTACAAATAATCAAATTTTTAATTTCATTGGATACATTTAAATTCAGTTTTTCAAAATTTAACAAGTTGGCCCATAATTTATCTGTGTGTATCTATTTGTTTGGATGTGAGGACGAAAAAAGAGGCTACTGATTTGCAGGGTTAAATATTTAGTAATGATTGTTACCCTATTATAAAATATTGCTACAAAATTATAATTATTATAGTTTCGGTTTAGTTGCACCTACAGGCTAGCTACTGCCCAAATATCGCTTAAAACGAGGGCAATCACAATTTTTGTTCTGGTCGCACTGTTTCATTTACTTATATGTACAGAGGAACATTTTATTTAATACAATTATCAATTAGTTTGTAAATTAGTGTATTTTAATGTATGCAACGGAATATTTGTTGGGCTAACTTAAACATTTGGTTGTGCCGATTAATTGTGTAATTGCAGGAAAAACAAATTCAATAAAAAATTTAAAATCAAACACATATTTGTTGTCAATTGTCAACTTTTTTTAATTTCTCGATGCATCAAACTGAGAAAATTGGGAAAGTCGAGTGGAGTAAGTTGCTCAACTTTCTCCTTCGTTTAAGTATCAACTTGCCTCAAGTTTTATGTTTAAGACGCAAGTCTCACATTTTCACATTGCCCACATTCATCAAAGATAGAAAATGTTATTAGGATATGCAACAAAGCATCATCATTTCCTTTCCTATTCCTACGTGTATAAAAGCACGTTTATAAAGAATGTATTTATTTACAAAGTTAGGTCTTGGTCTTAGTAATGGATAATATGCAGGCTTACTTCTATGCGCTATTAAAAGTTAGAAATATCATCTGTGCTCTCCCTCTAATATAATTTGCATTCAATACACATTAAAACGGCATAAATAAGTTTTTCTTTAAAATGTGAGTGATTTGCTCTCAAAACGCCGGCTCTTAAAAAGAAAAGTTAATTTTTTGGAAAGATTAGGATTATACTTAGTATTAATATATATATAGTGATTAACTCATTAAATTTGATCCTGTGTTTGTTTTGTTTATTCTCTGAAGTCAGAATGACGCCTGGACTGGGATTCATTTCATGGGCGATGGGTTTTACATTTTACTTATGTATTTGTTTGATAATGCTCATGATAAGTTATTTGCTTTATAATGTAGTCATCTCTCGCAGACCAAGCAAATAGAGACCACCTCCACTCATCCACCTCATTCCTAGTTATAACTCCACATTAATTCCGTTATCAAGCATAATCCAACCTCCACATTTATATTAGTGCAGTATTATTAAAATTGGTGACCAATTAATAAGAATTTCTGATTTGTTGGTGTTCTAGGAAAAGGCAACAGGAAATTGAGACATTTAAAGCCTTCTCTTGTATCGCACAAGAATTTTGGCAAAGGTTCGTCACATTCCGAGAAAGCATATAAAAGCTATAACAAAACCCCCGACCTACAACCCTCCAATTCATCAACAAGCATAATCAACTAACTTAAACACGATGGACAAGTTATTACTTAAATGGACACTAATTAGTGCACAGTGTACTTCAGGGTAGAACACAGTGAGGGACATACTATTTTCAAACCATCAAGTAAAAACCATTTAGCAGGTAAATTAATTAAAATTCTAAATTGTTATGTTCTCTGATTTTCTGATGTAGCATTAAAAATGGTATTTCAGCAAAAAACTAGTAAAAATGGAACGGAAGCCACCAGTAAAAATATCAATTTTAGAGAAGGATGAAAGCGAAGTATCTCACTGTTGGAAATATTGTCAAGTATTCAGGTATTACTTTTTTTTTTTAAAAAAAACAACATTTTTCAAATTTAATAATATTTTAAAACAATCGTAAACAATGATGATGCTTTGTTGTACATTTAAAGCTATATCATGGTCATCATTTCTGGCGTCGCTACTTCATTGGCAATGGGGAACATTCAGAAGATGTTTAACCATGAATGTTTGTTGTATGCCGATCTGGCTGTGACCTATGATAACTGGACCATTTTTGTGACCCCTCACTCCGCGTCAAGATGGGGTTCATCAGCTCACTGCAGCTTCACTCAATTTTTTCCTGTGGCCTCGGTTATCTTTGCCGGAATTTGGGGGATTTTGTTTTGTATGTGTGGAAGGGGTGGGGCATCTAGTCGACAGTAAGCATTTTGATCATCATTAACTATTTTAATACAATTTGCATGTATGTAACTGTTTTGTTTTTATGACAGTTTGCCTCAAGCCTGGAGAATAATCCCCCCGGCCATTCTCTTCAACTTTATATTTCTAGTCATGTCTTGTATATCAGTCGGCATTACTTGTGGAGGTTTTGCAAGTTTCTGTGCCAGTATTGCCCCTCAGATAAACGCTTCTAGGTAAAGAATTTGCATGACTCATATTATAGTCCCAGTTAAAATGAAATTCGATCCTTTTTAACGCTCAATTATAATTTATAGCGTAATTCAATAATCTACTACGTGACTTTTCTTATCTGTCTGGGCCATTATGTTTTGACATTCGATGCTTTTTTTTTAAATTCCAGTTGCGATGACTTGATAGGATTTGTGTGGGAACGCTATCCGTCAGCCAGTGACTTTTACGATGATGTTGTTCTTGCTCAAGTGAGTCGTTATGTTTTATTATGCATTACATAATTGTGAGAACGTTATTTAATTGTAAATGTTGATTATCAAATTTCAGACTGGATCTTCTTTCGTCCTCGCTGGATGGACGTTGGGATTCGTCATTTTGCTGGTATTTATAAACAATAAATCAGTATTGAATGTAAAAATAAATTCTTTTTTATTTGAACTTTTTTTATGACCCATTAGATAAGAGTGATCACCCACGCCGATTTTAGAGTGATAGGAACAGAGAGGAAAGCTTCTTCTGGGGTGGAAAGCGGAAGCAGTGGGGGCAGAAGATGTCATACTCAATCCATTTCAAGCACAATCAGCAACAATTCTCCAGGAAATTCTTCGTCAGGCTCAAATTTGGCTCTGAATAAAAAGAGGGCTGCGGAAGACAGGCCGCTGATCCCTTTGTCATCATCCCCAGCTCAACATTCCAACAAAAGTTCAAACAACAATGCAAACAATAACCACATTCTCCAGTCAATGTCTCCAGTCTCCGATTAAAAAGTAGTTTCATATTAATATATTTATACCGTTGATGGAGTATTCTAAACAGTGACATGATATTTTGATAAACTTATTTAATTAGATTATATTTAGTTAGAGAAACTCTGTAAAGACTTGTAATATACTTATATCTTTGCTTTCAAGGCTTTAAAATGTTTTAAGCGTGGAAATTCCAAAGGTTATATGCAAAAAGTATGTACGCCATTAACTAGGTTAATCTTGCAGCTAATTTCCGTTTTTATACTAATTCAACAAGTTTCCAAAAAAGCTTTTTAAAAGTCCACTATTACTTTATACACAAATTGCTCATAAAACTGTTGTTTTCAAACAAATGCAGCAACCATTTTCAACCTGATAATACAAATAAAATTTGATATATTTATCAGACTGAGTGGGTGTGGTCATTTTCATAACATCATCAAAGAAACGCTATCCTGTATTTTAATGGAGTAATTTGAGACCTCATACGAGATCTCAAATCTCAATTATGTACTGGGATTGTTTAAAATCTCAAAATCTCAAATTCATTCAAAGCAGTTGTTAAAATCAATTAAAATAATTTGCAACATTTCGAAATAATTAATCTAAATTGAAGGTGTCACAACACTATTTTGTCTAGTCGGGAGTTTGTAGCAAAAACAATAAGCCAGGTAAAATAAAAATTTGCAATTCAGTTGTTTTTTTGCTCTTTAAAAATTTAACTTTACCATATTTTAACTATTTCTGTTAAATTTTTAAAGGCTATGAAATAATTTAAAATACATAATTATTTTCAGTTTTAAGGCCTCAACGCTCCAGTAAAAATGTCGGACAAATTAGAAAGCACAGGTAGGTTTTAAATTTTAAATTATCATGAATTGTACATCATAAAAGTATTAAATTGTACTTTGTTTTAATTTCCTTAATCATTGTTCCGATTGAAATGTAATTATGCAATTAAGTTTTGGCAGAGGTGATAGATTTAAAAGAGTCGAGCTTGGATTTCGTAATCAGACAGCAATCCGATGAATGCGTTCTAAAAATACTTTCACGGGCACACTTGCATTTAAATATCACCTTTAATTCTTACATGTCTACATTGTCAAACTAAATCCCAATTGACGGAATAATTAATGATTTCTGCTTTATTTTATTTTAGTTGGGGACAGAGAAAGTGGGGGTGGGCATGCAATTCAAATTGTCTTGGCTGATGATGAGCACAATTTTGAGCTGGATGAAGCTGCTTTGGCCAAAGTACTTTTGCGAGAGGACATCAGGGACCTTCCAGTAGCCGTCGTTTCCATCGCTGGAGCATTTCGCAAAGGGAAATCCTTTATGCTAGATTTCTTTCTCAGATACCTTCATTCGAACGTACAATATTATATTTGTAAATATTTTATTATTACTATAATTCGTGTTTTAAATTTTTTTAGGGAAGTGTTAGCTGGTTGGGAAAGGACGATGCTCCATTGGAAGGGTTTTCTTGGAGGGGAGGAGCGGAAAGGGACACAACGGGAATATTACTTTGGTCAGAAGTTTTTAAAGTGGACCTTCCATCCGGTGAAAAGATTGCTGTTCTTTTGATGGATACCCAGGGCGCTTTTGATAGCCAGAGTACAGTAAAGGATTGCGCTACAATATTTGCTTTAAGCACAATGACGAGCTCTGTTCAACTTTACAACTTGAGTCAAAATATTCAAGAGGATGATCTTCAACATCTTCAGTTATTTACTGAATATGGAAGACTAGCTTTGGAAGATTGTTCGGATACTCCATTTCAAAAATTGACATTTTTAGTTCGAGATTGGAGTTATCCTTATGAAGCCTCTTACGGAATTGAAGGAGGAAGCAAGATTTTAGAAAGGAGACTCGAAGTTTCAGATAAACAGCATCAAGAACTTCAGTCCTTGAGAAAGCACATTAAATCTTGCTTCCAAGAAATTGGTTGCTTCTTGATGCCACATCCAGGTTTGAAAGTTGCGACTAATCCAACATTTGATGGTCGACTAAGTGGTACGTCTTTTTTTTTTTTTTTTAAATATATTAATTTTGATATTTGTGTTTTTAATCATTTTTTCTACAGACATTGAATCAGAGTTTCGGACCCAACTAGAAGCTCTAATACCATTGGTACTCCACCCTAAGAATTTATTGGTGAAAAGAATTGGAGGGCATAAAGTGAAAGCCAAAGAACTCCTCCATTACTTTAAAGCGTATACAGCCATTTATAAAGGGAATGAGCTTCCAGAACCTAAATCAATGTTGGAAGCGACGGCAGAAGCCAACAATTTGTCCGCTGTTGCAGGTGCCAAGGATTTATATTCTACCTCAATGGAAGAAATTTGTGGAGGAGCAAAGCCGTTCATGTCTACTGCGAGAATTGAAGCTGAGCATGCCACAGTTAAAGAAAAGGCTTTACAACTCTTTCAGTCGAGGCGGAAAATGGGAGGGGATGATTTCTCTACTAAATATAGAGATACTCTCGAAAAAGTAATCTATTTATTAAAATTACTTTTTTTTAAATACTAATTGTATGAAAATTTATATTATTATTAGGAAATTGAGGAATTGTTTGTTCACTTTCGAGCACAAAATGAAAGCAAGAATATTTTCAAATCTGCAAGAACTCCAGCGACCCTCTTCACTATTGCTGCTATATTCTATGTTTTGTCTGGTGTTTTCGGGCTCTTGGGAATGTATTCTTTTGCAAATATGTTCAATTTGATGATGGGCGTGACACTTCTGGTATTGGGAGTGTGGGCGTATGTTAGGTACAGTGGTGAAATGAGGGATATCGGAGTTCATATAGACACGGGGGCATCTGTCGTATGGGAATATGTAAGAATTTGATTATCTCAAGAACACTTCAAGAAATCTGGATTAAAATATATAATATTGTATACTCTTTAGGCATTCAAGCCAATATTTGCTAAAGCTGTATCAAAAGGTAAATCCTTATAAAAAATAATATCCAAGATATTTTGTTTAACCTTTTTATTTGTTTTATTTGTAGGGTTTGAAACAGCAACTCAAGAGATGATGTCAGAGAACGGTGTTTTTGCTCCAAAGATCAAGAGCAAATAACTTAATAATTAACCATTCAAATTTTTATGCCATATCGTGAATTTTTTCGTTAAAAATTATGCTAATCACATGACACAATACTTATATTCCTAATTACTAATTTGTATTCAAACCAAAGCTCGAGATATATAACTATTAATATTATTATGAAAATATTCGAATCGATGAAGCGAAAATTAAATAACAAACAAACTCAAACAAATACAATTTCAGTATAAAAAATAGAATAATAATAAGCAATACAATTATCCTCTTCCTATAGGATCCTTTTTGCTTAGAAATGTTCACAAGAATATATTTATATTTTGTTTTTTTGTGAGAATTACATAGGCTACGAAAGTGGTGCCTTCTTATAGATAGTCTTTAGTCTTATGAAATTAGAGGAACAGTTTCATTTTTAAGGGTGTTTAAATAAGTTTTAATCTTTACATTATTCAACGTATTATTGTAAGAGCTTGTTTATTTACCTATATTAATTGGCTATATAAAAACCAAGAAAAAGTAGTTTTAATGGTGAAGGGAAACTCAAATTGACATAAACTCGTTAACTAAAGTGTAATGTAATGTCTGTGATAAATTAAGTTTGACAAGTAAATAAAAATTTGAAAAATTTGAAAGATTGATTACAAAGAAAACATTTTTTGCATAGCAGACGCATATTTATGTTTCAAATCATCTTCTTTCCTATTGATTAATTGTATTTTTGTATCCACAGCTTGATTAGTTGGGTCCTGTAATTTTGCTTGCATAAGGTCACAACGAGCTTTTTCAAATTCCTATGCATCAAAAAGGTTTGTTAAATTCTTTGTAAAAAAGGAATCTCAGATACATACCTGAATTTCTATAAAAGCACTCGCTCGACGATACAATGCTTTAACATTGTCAACGTCGTTTTGTAAAACTTTGTTGCACAGATTAATTACAGCTTGCCAGTTAGAGGAACCTGACGAAATGTGACATCCAGCTAAATTATTCCACAACGCCGTCATTAATTTTAATTTGATATCACGAGTAGAGGGGTAAGTTTTGTCATCGACAAGTATGAGGAATTTTAAAGCTTGGCTAAACTTGTGAAAAGCATCCTTCAGTCTTTTTCCAATAAATAGAGAAACTCCTTCTGCCTTTAATTGAGTTGAAATTTGAAGTAACTCTTCGCCTTTAGTTTCGTGAAGTTCTTGGGGAACTGAAATATGGAACGTCATTTAAAAAAAAAAAACTTTAAAAAATTTTATCATACCTTCAAAAGAATTAAGTTGTAATTCTACTCGCGAGTTCCAATTTTGACAATCGATATTGAATTCTGCAATTTCACCTTTAACCATGCTCAAAAGGCAAGCATCAATTAGCCTATCAAAAGAGGTTTCTGAAGTTATACCGATAATACACGAATTTCTGATTTTGGATTCATCTCGACTACATGAAAAATAATTCGATTGTTTTATGTCGTCTGGAATTTCCATTTGTTTACTTTCAGATTTCACGAATCGCAAATTGAATTGGCATTTTGATAATTGTAATGGTTTTTCTCCCAAAGAAATAATAGAATATGCGTCTGCTTCGTTTCTAATTTTTGAAAAGTTTATGTCATTCATTGTCCCTTTTTTGTGACCTGGCTAATCCAATCCAAATAACTTTGGCTTCCTTGTTGAATCTGTAAAACATGTTATGAAACATTAAAATGTCAGAACTGCATACAATTTGTTAACTTTCTTACAGGAAGGGAAATTACTTCGGGGACAGTGGCTGGGTGATTTTCCCTACAGCAAAAAAAAATGATTATTATAATATCACATCTTCATCTAAATCGTATGTCATTTATTTACTTGACGAATTTTTCCAATTCTTGAAACAATGATTCTTGGCTTTTGATCATCTGAAACAAAATGATGCATATATGAAAATTATAACATTATTATTTATTATTATTTACAAGCAAAAGCTCCGAGTCCTCATTAATTTTACCCTCCCACTCGTACCTGAAAATTAATTACAAATTATTCAACTAATTATGATATGAACAAAGGAATAATTGTTATCTTACACCGAAGTGACTTGCGGAATGATGTTAACACATGCGGCTAATTTGTTTGCTACCAAACCACTGGACAAAATCAATTGTTAATTAAAGCTTTAGACCTTGACAAAAAATCAATTTACTGCGCAATTTTCTTCCCAACTTCAGGATTTGGGACGGTGACGAAAACTGCTCGAAAGACAGTGTTCATTTCTTTCTTCGTCGATTCGTCTTCACTTCCAATTGTTCCGAGGACAATGGTTGAGATGAAATAGAGACCAATTGACGCAAACAAGATAAGAAACGCACTTCCTTTTGTCATTTAGTTGGGAAAAACAAACAGCTGATTTCTTCTTCACCGGTTCTTCTGTATTTTGGGCGCTTCTCCTTCATTCCTTTGTTGAAGAAATTTATCCCGAATCGAAATTTTGGACAAAGTTGGTCAACAATATGCCGTTGGTGTACCCCTCGAAAATTGTGAGCTTTAGCTCGGAAGATAATGTGAGTTTTCAATATTTAAAACATTCAAAAATCGTTTTGTTCTTTGAATAAAATTGTAGTATCATCCGGCGAGCAACCTTTTGAATCGGGACACGTTTCGAAAATGGAAATGCAGAGACGCTGGAGAAAAGGAAGCGTTCGTCATATTTAAATTCGACAAATGTCTTCAGTTTACGGGAATCGACATTGGAAATGAGTGCAGTGCCATGATAGAAGTTCTTGTGGGTCGATCGGGGGGAGATGCTGATGTTAAATATGAAGTAATTTTAAGAGAATTTGTATGATGAGATTACTTATCCATTTTTATGTTGTTTTTAAGGTTCTTTTGAGCTCTTCTGTCTTAATGAGTCCTACAGACAGTCGAAATCTTCATAATCCTTCAGGAGTGCGAACTTACACGACTTCACAATTCGACAAGGAGACAATGGCACAAAAATGGGATCTCGTTAAAGTTGTCGTCTCCCAAATATTCAATAAACAAACGCAGTTTGGGCTGACGTTTGTCAAGTTTACTGCAGTCGCAGATCCAGACGCTCCTAAAAAGATTGGGGCCTTTACTTTACGAAAACCTTTGGGGTCAGATGATGACGATATGATGGAAGACGAAAAAGAGCCTGCAAGAATCGGTGCATTTTTTGCGAAAAGCTTAGCTGATAAAGCTAAAGCTCAGTCTCAAAGTATTAAAGGTACTTTTATAATAAACCAAATTAATTGATCAGATCATTTAGCGTGTAGTCATTGTAAAATAGCTGGGAGCTTTTATTTGGCTTTGTTTCTGTCAGATTGGATTTGGATGGCAGCTTGTACTTTCAGTACTTTAGAAACAAATCAAAGTGTGTAAAACAGTTTTTCTTTTGTCATTGTCAGGTTCAGAGAACGAAGAAAATTCAACAAATGCAGCGATCCGTAAAGTCATTTCAGCAATCTCAGGTGCGGCTCAATCTTCAAGTGAAAGCAAAGTTAAAGAGGTTCTGAAAAAGAACAAGCCGGATGCCTTGCCTCTTCCCAGTCCAAGCACTAGCGGCGGTAGTCCAAGGTCCTCAGGGAGTGGGACTACCAGCAAGAGTGATAAGCTTCCAAACAGGAATACGCTGGAGGACAAAAGGCAGAAAAGCAATCAAGATGCCCAACCGCAACAATCTAGTCCCAAGAGTCCTAATTCCAGCAGTAGCAAATCCAACAAGGTCATCTCAAATGGACGTCATGAGGAGGACAGCAGTGGGACAGATGGGGAGGATGAATCTGAACCGTCCACAAACAAGCCCCGAAAACCCTTCAACAAATTGTTTGAAGGAGTTGTTTTTGTGATGAGCGGATTTGAAAACCCATATAGAAAGAGTTTAAGAGACCGGGCCCTTGAAATGGGAGCAAAATGTAAACCTAACTGGGACTCAACCTGCACACATTTAATGTAAGGATTTAGGATCTATCTCATCTTCCTTTTCTCCTAATTTTTCTAAGGTGAGAAAAAGTGGAGATGGGCAAAGTCCATTGTAACGGCGAAGCCTTAGTATGCATTTCCCCCCCCCCCTTGAAAAATATGCACGCGGATAAGTACCTTAAATCTTCGTTTTAGCGAAAAAACACAAGAGACCTTAAAATTGGAGACGGCCGTCTTACAGTGACACTTCAATATAAGAAGTCGATAAGTCAACTCCTTATCTAAGATAAGCCATTTTTAAAATTTGTTTTGGCTCCTGTGCGAATACGATTAAACTTACGAATTCAGGATACTGAAATTATTGTTCAGCATAAAATTACGCGTCTTTTGTATATTTTGGATTTTCTGTAAGTCTAAAGATAAGCAAGTTATGCCAGCTTATCATATAATATGGGTTCGAATCCGGCCATGGGTGAAGCTTTTTGCTCCATGCCACTGGGGTAGGGGGACAGCCAAAATGTCCCACTTGCTCTAAAATGTATCAAATAGCCCCTGTATTTTTTTAAAAGTCTCAAAATACCCCACATGTTTAGAAATAATCCAAATTACGTTACATGTATAAATGACTCGGATTATCCGATACATCTCAAATTGCCTCATGTGGGATAACTGTTTCTAGTTACCCCGCATTAATTTTAATTTGACACCTCACCTTAGAATTCTTTTTTTTTTACAAAATATAAACTTGTTTTAACTTGAATTATAATAAGTCAAGAAAATTATTGATCATTAAACTTATCGAAGTATGTAAAATTTACATTGTAAATTTTGCTTTAATAGTTATAAATAAAAGTAATTAATAGTTCAATGGTTAATCAATTAAAAATATATTTTATGCAATGTTTTTTTAAACATCCTTCACCGAAATTCAATTTATTCAGCTCAAATATTTATTATCCCATATCGACCCTTTGACCAATAATTCCTCTAAAGTTTAATGCAACATAATTTCAACGTATCATAAGACCAAATTGATGATCCATTCCCAGTTTTTAAATGAGCAGCCAAACTTGCATCATACACAATTCTTTTGGCTTCCTCATCCCCTTTACTTTTTAAGAGGGCTGAGTACAAATTTCCAGAAATTGTCAGGATGGCTTTAACACGTTCTTCAGTTTCCATCTCAACTTCAGTTTTGATAAATTCATTGAATAATATTTGAAAACCGCATTTTGTTGCTGTATCTCTCCAAATTTTTATGTCTTTTAAAGGACTTAAAAGCTCCTGGGAAGAATCAGCATCAACTTTCTCTTTCATCTGTGGACTTGGAATAAAATCCATGATGGGCCGAGGAATAATGATATTTGAAAGAAATTTTCCTCCGGGCTTCAAAAGTCGGGAAATATTATGGATCGCAATCTCTCGTTTTTCTACAGCTATCCAATGTAGAGCCAAATTTGCGAAGACAAGATCAACCTGCAAAAAATATTTTTATTTTGTTGCTTATGGCAAAAATGGAGAAAACTTTGCAGAAAGTGTTCAAATCTTAAAGTTTCCACAGATTTTACACAAAATAGAAAATGATGAAAACAAATAATTCGTTTAAAACCAAAAAAGGCATTCAAAAATTGATTTCGCATTTTATTTTTTGATACATTAAATTTAGCCTACCTGTGACTCCAAAGAAATAAGTTTTCCATCCAAATTCTCCCAATCTACTCCAATGTCTTGGACGACAAATTCAGTAGGGATTTTTGAAGCTGGGGCCATTGATGCAAACTGTATCATATTTGGATCAATATCAACTCCAACAATTCTTTTTACTCCAGAGATGTAAAGTGGGATCTCTCTCGTCACATTTCCAGAACCACAGCCAACGTCTAGGATAGTGGGAAAATTTCTAGAATTTTTTAAAAATTTATAATATGGAAAGACTTAATTGGTTTTTAACAAAATTTTAAAACTCACTTTGTTTTGTTGGGGATTCTTCCCAGAAGTTTAATTGCTTCCTCATACTGAAGATTGTTTGTCTTATCGTAATCTTTTGGTTTTAGATGCATCACGGATCCATTTAAAATTTCCATGATTTTGAGAAAAGAAATAATTAGAGTTTAAAATTAGATGCTTCAATAAATTTGGAGTCAGATTAAGCACAACAGTTTTTACTAAACTTTAGGTATACAAACTTTTTCAACCTCAAAAAACACAATGAATTTCAATTCTAAAAAACTTTTTGTTTTATAGAATTACGCTCACTGCAAAAAAATCTAATGATCTTCTGTGGTGAAGCCAATACACTATGAGTCAATAAATTGATACAAACATTGTGTTAATGTTTGTAAATCAGTGAAAAAACAACCCAATGAAAATAATTTACTTATCGTTAGTGGAAACTTTCGCAAATTTATCATTCCTCACATTTTCTAATTTAAGCAAAATATTGATCAAATTGATTATTATTATATCAAGAGTTATTTTGTTTGGAAAAATTTGCAAATACTGCTAAATCAATGCGTCATTTATATTTAAATACTTATATACAACATTCATTTATAAAAAAATTGTAACCACGTTTTAAATCATGCAATAGTCAATTTTTCTAGTAGGCAAAAATAATTTAAAATAGATATTATCCCCTGCCTTCAAAAATCAACAATTTATTGAATGAAATTTGGACAATTTCCAACGATCATTAGTGTATCTAACTGCGGTATTTTGGCTATTTTAATTTGCTTGTTTCAACACCAATAACCAAAATCATCTGAATTTGACTTTAAGATTAAGACTCGAATAGTTGAAGGGCATATTTTTGCAAAGTTATTGTGAAGAAATGGTCAGTTAAAGATCTTTGCGGTCTTCAACAATTTTAAAGCAATTCTCGATCTTAATGTCTCTGGATGATTTCATGGTCTTTTAAAAAGGAATTGCATGTAATTCATCCACATTTCACAAAATATTTGTTTCCACAATTTTTAGTTCTTGAACTGGAATTTCCAAACAAATTATCTACTTTCAAAAATATTTTCTCATAACTAATTTGTGCTATAAATTAAAAAAAAAGATTTATGTATTTACCTTTTTATTCATTTTTTATATTCCTTCAATTGTTTATAAATCATATCAATATAAACCACTTTTTAAATACTATCGAAAATTTTCCGAAACCATTTAAAAATACACGCGCAGCTGTATTATGATAAACATGACTACTTTTAAAAAATCCTAGTTATTTACACCTGGAACTATTTTTCAATGAGAACAAATTAGGAAATTGAACACTGCAATGGCCAAATATTTTCTAATTGTCAAACATATTATCAAAATATTTTGAGCAATTGGAACACATAAATAACTAAACTAAAGATTGTTCGCAAGCAACTTAAAAACTAAATAAAATTGACGGTCAACGTATTTAACAAATTTAAATTGCATTGGCAAATTTCAATAATCAACTAAATGCACCACAAAAATACTTTTTTTAAATCCTAAACTAAATTTGGAATTAAATTTCTCAATCCTCATTTTTGATCCCAAGGTCCGCTGCTGGGAATGAATGCGTTGGAAACTTGGCAAAATCGAACGGATTGATACTTTTCGTAAAAACTTTGTTGAGCTCTGTCCCCAGCCGAAAGGAACATTCCGTGCAAATGTCGAACACAAGGCGTCAGTGTAATTTTCCGATGTTGACAAATCCCGGCTAGTTTCTTGTCGTAGTAAATGTGCTGCAAGGTATCAAAAAATGAATATAAAAAAATATCAGGAATAATAATGACTTTGCTATAGAAATAGCAATTTTTTCGCTGTAAAAAATTCTTAAAGAATAACTTCAGATCTAACTAGATTTTTGCTAGAGCAGGCCACAGAAATTTTGACGTAATCAGAAGTCGCAAAAAATGGCATTTTTTGCTCAAATAATAGTTTGCAACTTTACACTTTATTTTTAACGATCACCTTCAAAAAGATACTTTACGCTCTTGGAGTGGGGTTGATTTCGTGATCGATTCATCTCCAGGGGTAAATCCACATGGAATATATGCATTTATTTCACTTTGTTCTATTAAAAATGTTCACAAAAGATTTTTGATAAGCATGATATTTTTTCTAATGAGTGTGGAAATCCTCTAACTCATTTTTTCCAAGTATTGTTGGAAGGAAAAGCTCTGTGCATTTTGTTAAAAAAGGCTCGTGACCTTTTTTAAACCTTTTAACTGGGTAGATAAAAAACTCTTATAATTTGGCCCATGCAATTTTGCCTGCGTTTTGCGGGACATTTTTAAGAGAACAAAGTAAGCTGAAGTACGTATTCATGGTTTACTCTGGGGATGGATCGTTCCCACTCCAATCCCTCTTTTTATCAAATTTTCACCCAATTTTCACCCAAATTCACCCAAAGAAGAATTATAAAAAAAATAGTGATCAAACATTTCATTCAACAATTCGGCAAGTCTTTGGCATCCTAAAAGTTCAAACATTTTGAAATCCTACTTATAATTTATACAGTAAAATGAAAATTTCACTTACATCAAAAGAAAACCTTGCCAAAGCCACGGCAGCTCCTGCTACAACAGATGGCAAAAATTGCAAAAATAGTTCCCCCTCCAAAAGCGAAAGGTCCACAAGATAAAAGCTTAAACATCGAATGGGATCGCTCAGTTCCATCAACGAACAAAACGAGGAGGCAAAAGTGTGGGCAGTTGGAATCATTAAATCGAATTCCAGAGTTTGTAACATGCATTTTTCCATGGCAATTATTTCCTCTTTGCTGTAAGCTTCATCCGCGACGTAAACGTAGTCGGAAACTTCGGGCGGGTTGCATTCGTCAAATTTTGCGGCTATTAAGAGAGCAGAGACCCCAACAAGTTGAAGTTTTGTGCGGCGGACGTTCATTTTGCATAGGAATCTGGAAAAATTAGAGGAATTATTGAATTTTGTGGGTTTAAAATGGGTCAAAATCTCAAAATAACTTTTTAAGGAAATATTCATAAACTTTGAATTTGTTTATGATTTGCGCTTGAAAAAAAGCTCCGAAAAATACATTTTGCTTTAAATTTGCAAAAAAAACAAATCGTTGCTCTAATTTGCTTATTATTGCTATTTTGGTGTACGTTTTGCCTTTTATCAGTGCTCCCAGGACCCCCTTAAGAAATTAAGCATGTAAGTTATGACAAGTCTCTTAAATTTCTTTTTTGCTCTTTTCAATTCAAATTTTACAGCTCAATTTGAAAATGTGTCTACACTTTTCTAATCGTAAAACCAATTTTAATTGTATTAAAAAACAAGGTTTTGACTTTTTCCTTCATATTTTCATCTTTACAGCATTTACAAAGATCCATTAAATTAAATTTACCTATCAATATAATTTGCAGTAAGATGGAGCGTTTCTGTTCCGAGTTCATACTCATCCACAACTTCCGAAAGCCAATCCAACAAAATGGTCCTCATTTTGTGGCTGATTTCCTTGTGTCTCTCCATATAATCCCATTTGACCTTAAATTTCCGCTCAACTTCCATTAAATAGTTCATTATCTCATGGAAATATTCGGGACATTGGAAAAATGGAGAAGAACGAGCCGTCAAAATTCCTCTGGAGCTGTTTTGTGCGTTATTTTTGTTTTGAGTTTGGCTTTTGTTTAAATTCTCTTTTGGCTGCGAATCAATTCCGAGACGGGATTCAAATTTTTCCATAAAACTGGAATTTAGGGATCGGGGTTGGAACTGTAATTAAAAAGTTATAGATTTATATTTTTGAGAAAAATACCGTAAAGTGTATTTTAAATAATTACCTGTGCTAAAATCCCACTGGTAACATCCACACTATCAAAGGGATTCCAGGAACAATTCATCGTCTCCTCTTTTTCCCTCCTCCCCACCTCAAATTCCACAATAGAGGAGGACGACGTATTCAAACTGCTCATACTGATATTTCCAGAAGCCTCCAAAATTTCACTTCCTCCAGCAATACTACACGACTTATCAATTTGGATGAAACCAAGGGAATTATTCCCATTCGAATTTGAAGTCCTTCGATCCCCAATAACTCCAAATTCCAAGTTTTTTCCAGGCGTGGGTGGGAATTTCGTCGAAGTGGAAATAATTGGTGCAGAATCATGGCTAAGACTTTTCAAAATGTCATCCATAACTTGATCTTTTCCTTCGCTAATTTGGCAATTTCTTGCATTTTTTGCGGCTTCCGTTTCCGCTGCGGTTGGGAATAATTTGTAGGATGATATTGATATGGAATCAGCCTCATCTTTTTTTGCGGGTTGGAAAACTTGCAAAGAGCTGATTTTGGTTTTGTCTTTTAGGGCTTGGAGAAAAGAGGTTTTTGGAAGGGGACCGGCAGAAACTTGATTTATATTTTTGAGAGGGGATCGAGTTGAAATTTGAGGTTGCTTTGTCCTATTGTTTAAAGCTGAAACTCCCAGGGTGGGTTTTAGGTAAGGATGTTTTCGGGGGGTGGGCCGATTTCGGCGGATGGGGCTATTTTCCGCCATTTTTGAAAGAGTGGTTGGATTCTGCAAAAATGGGAAATTGGGTTGAAAATCAATCTTTGCACCATTTACAAGAGATTGTTGCCTTAGAAGTGTTTTGCATTTACATAAAAGCGTTAAATGCTTCCTAAATTTTCCAAATTTAAAAAAAAATCATCAAAACAAAAATTGGCGAAAACTTGAGTTTAATGAAATCATGTTAATTTTAAATACTTTTCTACATGAAATGGAAGCAAATTACCACAAAAATTAAAAAACGCAGTAAACCTCCGCAGCACTATTTTGTAAAATTAGCCACGTATGTAAATTGTTAAAAATTCCTTACAGTTTTCACGGAATTGTATCTCCAACTATTTAAATGCCGTCGTTAAGTTGACGCAATCAAATTATCCAACCCTACAATTAAATAGCAGTCCTTTAAATGGAGGGAACTTTCACTTCCCGTGAAAGTTGGAGGGAAACTATTGCACTGATTTATTGGAGCGGGATTTGCGTGAAATTGCATGCCCCAAATACCAAATGATAACCGCTTTATCTCGTGACTTATCCAACCCAATTGTATTTAGAATCCAAGCCTACGACATGCTCAAAGTCGTAGGCAAATTCAAATTTGCAAAAAACAGAAATGGCAACTAAATTTTGCAAAAAAAAACAATGTAAAAACTTACCTTTAACTTAAATTTCCAGTTAATTAAAAAACTGTGAACAACTCACTTTCAACACTAAACTAATTTAACTGTTTTACATTTTGGAGGCAATTTAATTTTGTAAGGGGTAAAAGTTGGCCGTGGTTGTGGCTTAAGCTTAGCTATTATTGGTGACAGTTTGTAAAAAGAGAACCCTTAGAGCTGAAAGGGTCCGTTGGAATTAAATCCAGAGGAAGAAGCCACTTGCTTCGCTTCATAACAAAATTCAAAGCTGAGCCGTACAAAAAAGCTGGGTGCTCCAACCACTACGTTGTTAAAATTTGCTCTAAATTTCAAATTTTTAGGTTTGATGAAATAGCAGAATTGTTTTAAATTAGTTCTTTTTAATTAGGCCTGTTTAAAACAATTTAGTTTAAAAAAGGAAATATTTTTTGACATATTTTATGAAAGAGCCTAAAGGAGGAGTTAGAGTGAGGAAAAGAATGGGCAAGTTGAAACAATTTCCTTCGGTTAGAAATATTTGGGGCTGCACCTGCCTTTGAGCATTACTCTGTTGCATGCATCAACTTTAAATGCGTTCAGTTTAACTGATAATTAAAGTAAGGAAGGGAGAAAAAATTAAAATTATGGCTTTTAACTGTCAAACAAAAGCATGCATCAAGTTTTAGCTGACCGTTTGTATATTCAATACTTTAACGAACTGTGAATCGCAGTCTGTGAGTGACATTTAATTAGAGCTTTAGTTGTCTAGGTTTTTCCAATAAAATCTTTTAACAAGCAAGCATCTCATGGGCTGTTATGGTGATTAATTTGTCATTTGTGTCCAAAAAATTAGATTAATGTCAAATTTGCCAAAAATCTCACATTTTCCATATTAAATTCCAAAAAAAAAAATCTTGTAAGTGAATAATTATTGAGGAATTTTTTAAAATCTCAAGTTAGTTTGCTATATTCACAATTTGTCAACTTTCATGCATAAAGAATCCAATAAGCTGAGGCAAAATGAGACTAGATTGCATTTGGAGTCTTTGTGAGAAAATCTTTCTTTTCTCACCCAACCAAAAATTCAATCTTGTTAATTGTAAAGCCTCCAATCCTCTTATCTCCAGAAACATATTTGTCCTTCAGCCTGAATCTGATATTTCCTGGAAAAAAATCCCAGCTTCTCCCTTCCGCTTCACCTATTCATATGTATTTATATACATTCATTCACTAGAAACAAGATATTTGAAAAAAGAGGAAAGCCGCACCACCGGCGACCGTCGAATTGTTTTTTTTTGTGGTTGGTAAAGTGAAAAAAATGAAATTAAATATGAAATGAACCTTTGAGTAGGCGATAAATGTTCCAAAGCTGTGATCTAAAAATGAAATAAAACCCATTGGATATCACTAGAAAAACAGCTTTCTGTTGAAAATGAAAAAAAGTATTTATTATTCTGTCGTCTGAGGTCTCATGTTGACGTTTTTGAAAGTTGAAAATTCAAGCCTTTTCCTAACCCAATTCCGTGGTTGGATCCAAAACATAATTAAATTTATACTTTGGGGTTTTCATTAATAAAACCGTGCAATTGTTCAATACCACCTTTGCAGCTTTGGCATTACATCTCAAAAATCATACATATTATAATCCATTAGGATCTCTGCCTTATTTCTACATCAAAGCACCTCTATTACGATGTCCAATGTATTGGAGAGACGCAAGGTCGCATGATTTTTTTCCCTTGAAAAAATCCCTGTTTTCACACTTTGGCGCACTTTTGCGCTTTGAGTAAAATTCTGTTTCTACTTTATTCATGTAATGTTCTTTATCACCCACCATAAAAATTTCGAACGATTCCATATCGGCCCTTTGTGTGGTCCTCCTCTTGAGTAGATTAAGAGCATGTTTTACTTTTCTATCCCAGATCCAGCTCCATTTTTAGGTTAGGATTCCAGCCTCGGATGTTTTTGGGAGAGAAATGAGGTTTGGAGGCAGCCACTTATTTCCTCCTGGAGAGAGAAAGTGGAATTCTCCGCTCCATTTATTTTACAATGTCCATTCATTCGAAAGCATATTTGTGGGCCACTCGTGAGGAATAAAACCACTCCTCCTTTGCAATAAAATACAGCAGCATACAAATTGCATGGAATGATACAATGGGCATAAAGGGCCAAATTATGGCCAGTGATCAAAGGTTGCTGCTTATTATTATGTAACAATGAAACAATGGGGAAATTGATACACATTATCAATAATTTACGGGCACTGCTTCCAGCCTTTTTTGGCAGTATTTTGCATTGTGCTGAAATTATGAAATTGTACGTAAATTATTTAGGTGGATAAATACCATTTATTGTGATCCAAAAAGTTTAGATTGTCTTTGGAGTTGGATAAACAGTTATTAATGGGGATGGGGCGAATTGGGATTTTAAAATTTAAATAGTTCATAAAAATTTGAATTTTGGTAAGGACCGAAAAAGCAATTAAATCGGGTTATTTGTCCCTTAATAAAAGGCTAAAAATAGAATTGATTTAGCAAAGTTTTGGAATTTTCAGCCATTGAAATTAAGTTTTAACTTTAGTACTTTCGTTTTATTCAATTTCCAAAACTTTGGTACAAAACAATCCATTTCCTTTGAACGCAAAATGAATCAAAAGATATGAAACTAAAACAAAGACACTAAATAAATTAAATATTTATACTATTTCAGGCTCCAACTTTATCCGAATTTTGTTGCGAATTTATAATAAGCATCTTTTGTTTGGGAATTTGGAATTGGAGGCTCCATAATAAAACTATATTATGGAGGAAGGAAAGGAGACGTCGGTGGAAGTTAAAGTTAAACTTGTCCCAGTTTTCCCATAAAGCGACTGGAGTTGACAGGAGAGAGAAGTGCAGAGTTGCCTGATTTTGTTATCCAGTTCTACTACTTTATGTGCTTGCTCTGTCTGTCCGTCTGTCGAGAGTGCAATGCTACTTTTTTGTCCCCAGGATTCAACCGTATTGGATACAAATTGAAATGAACTTTGGCGAATAATGGTGGTGGTCGTCTTTTATGTGGAAATGCTTGTCATTTTTAAATGTGGTCTCATAATTAAGATTTTTTGAAAAATTTCACTATGCATAGTTCGCAATTTAATAGCTGTCAAGATGAAAAATAAGTGCCATCGTCATATTGACCAAATTTGTGTTAGTTTTCAAGTTTAAAAAAATCGCAATCGATTTTTAAATTTCTTCATTCCAAAACAAGCTAAAAATATATATGGACCACATAAAAAGGTCAAGATTATGACTTAATAAAATTATCCCAGCGATTTATTCCCGACTGCTTCATTACACCATTTTGGCAGCAGTTTATTTGGTTGGCATGTTTTGTGACTTTTGTATTCTGACCCGACATAATCACCAAAGTTCAGCTGGAACAAAAAGCAAAAGTTTCCCACGCCAAAAATCTAAAAGAATGAATATCGACCCAACAACTACATAACGACATGAAATAGCATAAAACCAAATCAATAAACAAAATTTGGAAGTCAAATCACACAGACTCAATTCTTTTGGATCCACCTTCACCTCATTTAATATGCTGGGGGAGAAATGTATCAAAAGTTGAATTATGGGAGTGGGAGCAATTTTGCATGGAATTTGCGTGCAGAGAAAATTGGCAAAAAATTGAGTTTCTGTCACATTTAAATACAGACATGTTTATTGCTTTTCTTTTAATTTGATTAAGTTGTATGTAAATTCGGTTTTCAGATAAAATCTATTGGCAAAAACAATAGGCAAGTTGGTTTCCAAAAAAATGTAGTTTTTTTATTCTCTTGAAACAAATGTGAAAAAGAGAAACAAAAAATTTGTGATGGTACCCCAACAATTAATTTTATATCCACTATTGCTTGTCCGATGGATGGCTGCTTGAGTTTCTCCTAAAATGAGAAAAAATGTATTAAATATTAATAATTTCAAGACTTCATTCATAAGGAAAGGGATTGTCCTCCATAAATCATGAAAATGCATCGGGGATTTAAATTTATAACCTAAAGAATTCACAAAATAAATTGAAATTTCCTCAGCTATTTTAACAATTATGAAAATGTGCGGATAGTGCATTCTATTTGGAATTTCTTAAAATTTACACATTAACAAATTAAAATAATTACCTTTGATGACATGGACGGCAATTGAGCTGGAGGCCAGCCCTCGAGCAACTGAACATTCGTAGAGACCCGAATCATCCTCTTTAGCCTTTGCAATGTATAAAATACTCAGCCCCTGACCTTTCTCCTTAGTCCCCATTGTCTTTACACTGCAAATTGGGAAAAGCACTTTAAATACAAGCCTTGCCTTGAATTGAATCAATAAACATTGTCAAAAATACAAAGAAGCTGCCAAAAGCCGACAAGCTTTCATTTTAATGCCAACAACGCAGCAAAAGGGAATCAAAATTGAGAAAGTTGGGCCACTTTAAGGAAAAATATTTGGGGCAGGAGTCTTGGGAAACTTTGATATGAAAACGTGACTCTTTCTTAAATTTTATAAAGTCTTTACTTTTTTGCGGATAATGATAGAATGAAAAGTTTGCAACAGAATAAAACCATAGTTTGGTTTAAAAAACAAATGGAACAATGCTCTTGAAAAAGAATCTTAAAAATCTCTAAAAATCATAAAATTCTCGCCGGAACTCATATCGGTATTCTCAAAAAAAAAATTCTTCCATAATTTTGGAAATTATGAAAAAAATGAAAACAAAATTTTCCTTAAAATCCCTTCTCACATGCACATTCAAAATTTACCTAATCCCCCCTCGATTTCCCCCATCAACATTTAGCGTGATATTTCTCATCCTCCATTGCACGGAATGTGAGGATGGCTGATAGTTTCGAACCACGCACCGAAGCTCCAAAGTGCTACCCTCATTGTAATACTTGTCACTGGACAGTCGTCGTCCCAGTTCGTCCACAATCGTCACGCTGGGGACAATGACGAGCAGATGAACACTGATGGACACCGGTTTGGGGTAGAACGAGACCTGACATTTATAATCACCCTCGTCGTCTTTTTCGACATTTTCGATTCTCAGCTTCCAGTCCCCCGACTGCTCAATATTTATGGAGTATCTGGAATTTTTTGAGTACGTGTGAAGGCCAAAGGTTAACAGTTTGGGGTCTGGACTTTCCATCTTTAGCCAGGAAACCTGGGAAATACAATGTAAATATTGTAAATCATGGAATGGATGTCGGAAATAAGATTTTATATTTTAGGAAAAAGCTTGAAATATGTGCATCTTAAAATTTATGAAATACATGGGAAAAGGGAAAACTCCTGCATGGCTTTTGATAGTAGGGTAAAATTTATGGCCACATTCAATATGCACTAAATAAATACGATTTTGACTTTTCGGTTTTTGATATTGACCTTATCTAAACCTCTTATTTTCACAGGGCTGTGAAAATGAAAAGAAATTTAAAAAAAAGCCAAACATTGATAGTTAATAGTTCCTAAAATTTAAAAAAAAAATTAACATTTATATGTTGAAAATACGAAAACCCAAATTCTCGAAACAATTTTGAGAATTGTAGAGTAATATGCTTGTATTTCAACGCTTTTTTATTAGCACAGGCAGAAATCTTAAAATTAAATAAATGGTAGCTGTAAATTTTGCATAGATATTGGAATGAATTAAAGTTTTCATTAAATTAACGAATATTCAATTTGTATGTCTACAAATATTGCAAGCTCTTATATTTAATTTGAACATTTTCTAAAATAAAGCTCACCGTTTTATCGTTTACCAGCGTGACCTTGCAATGTAGAAATGCAGTGGCTCCCAAATGAACAGAAACATTTTTAGGATTTTCAGGGTCAAATTGTGGCATTTCAGGATTTGCTGTGCTCGAAATTAGGAAGAAATCTTCATTCGAATCATAAGCACTGTCGGGAAATATGGAACTATTAAAAAAATCCCCAACCCCCAAAGAAAACAGAAGGAACAGATGAAGTATGCAATTACTTCCACACGGAACATTAAACCCCATATTCAATATTTTTATGAACCACAAACATTTAATGGCACGAAAGTTTATCCAATTTGCTTATCGTTCTCAGCCACAAATTGCGAGTTGCATCTTTCCCTCAGAGCATTTATTGCTCTGTTTGATCTATATGAAAAGATGAACAGGGTTTCGTTTAAATGTCCAAAACATTTTGGACATGACAGAATCTAAAATGTCAAAAAGTGTCTAAAATGGCCCAAATGTATTCAGTCTTTTATAGATTTGTTAGAAGTGTACAATTTCGATTCTTTTTACTCAGATTTGTGCTATCTCCCAAATTTTGGGAATTTGGGTCTGAAATATGGTGGCTTTAAGAAGAGTTTTGGAAAGCCACATAAAAAGACCGCATCATGTTAATTTTGAAAATGCTTCAAATTTTACCAATATTTTTTTCAGAATTTTGCACCATAAAACAGTTTACCATTAGATTTTCAAAATAAGTATTGATTTAGGGGTTATTTAAACTCGCCCCAATTTCTCACATTTTGACCATATTTGACCTGCTTTGGATGTGTCTAAAAGCGGTCAAACCCTCTTTTGGTCAAATTTTTGGACATTATGGTATTGCAAAACGAAACCCTGCCGACAGTTGTGGAATGGAGAAAGTTGTTGAGGAGAGAACTGAAGTTGGTTGCGGTGGCGACTGGCAAAGACTGAGCAACTTTCCCCACAAACTTTCCCTTTAGCCCGAAAGAAAGAAGACACAAAATGTGGAGGAGTGAAAGGATTCAATTTGTAGCTGTCAGCCAATTTGGACAAACAAAATGTCTGTCCGAATCCACTTAATAAATTCGGACTAGAGGCTATAGATTAAGTTATATAACGGCTTTTATTAAAAAATCAAAATTCAGGGCAGTATATATACTGTTTTATAGCAGTGATCAAGTGTTTTGATGCAGAAATTTGACTCAGATGTCCCAATTTCCTAATTGGCAAGGTGTAAAAAGCTTTAGTAGAGTCATGTAATTTAAATATGAGTACAAGTCTAAAATTATGGACCTGAATCCTTCTTTTACGTATATTTTTTCGTCTCAGACAATGTTTTTGTACCAGCCATGACTACAAAAATATAATACGAGTTTTTAACACTTGCTGATTTTTAATTTCCAACAATTATATAACAAATGAGGAAAATGGCAAAAGAACTGAATTTGTTGCGCAATTCCTGGATAAAACAGGAATAAAACAAGTTGCCAACTTCATGCAAAGTTATAATTTATTTCTACAATCGTTAGCTTTTTTAACACAATAACCCCTAAAAAATGCCAATTTTTACCCCCTACAAAAATTAGCATAATGTACATCCCTGAACAAAACAAATAACCTTCAAAACCAAATTAACAAAATAACCCTTTGTTATAATGCAACGTACCAAATTGATTTGCAAAATCACACGTGTAAAGTCCCCTATAAATACAAATCAGAAATTAAAAAAAATCATAATACCTAGTACATCAAGCCAAAGCCATGGCAAAGCCGATTATAATTTTCCTTGTCGCCTTAGCAACGGCGTCAGTCGCTTTGGACTGCAGTAGAATTTCCTACAAAGAAACGAGAGGAGTTTTAAATTATTTGGGAAATGTCACTTTCACCGTTCCATTAAATACTTCCAGTGGTTGGAAAATTTACTTTGATTTCTCCAGAAATTTCACGGGAATTGGGGTATGATTTTTTTTGTTGCTATGGAAAATAATTATGCTATTTATACCCTATAATTTGTCTAGGTTTGGAAGGGAACAATTATTTCTGATGGTGCTCTCGGAAAGGCTAAGATGCGAAATAATTCAGAAAATGGTAATTTAAGGGCAGGTCAACCTTTTAGCTTCCGCTACAGAATTAATTGGGGCGAACGCCTGCCTGCGAAAAATCCCCCAGAGCTCATCGGACTTCGATTTGAAAATGTGGAGCTTTGTTCATAAGCAATTTGAAATTAATTATAATTTTGTTGAGTTTCTGTCTAATTTTTGCATACTATTTTAAATAAGTTACAAAGTTTGAGCTTATTAAGCCACATTAATTAAACTGCACGATTTTTAAATAAAGCTGTATTTATTAAAGTGATATTTTTAAAAGTTGGGAAAAACCATCCGAATAAATGGCTGACTATGGCTAACTTTTTTTGCATTATTTTGACCAAATTTGATATGGAACACGAATTTTAGATTCAAAATAACTTTTGGCCTTCCATTGACCTTGAAATTGTTTTCTAACTTGGTTAAATCCGTCCTAAGATGATTTATTATTTTTTATTTGTAATGATTTTTTTAATTGAAGATAAATGGATTTGCACTTTGTTGACTCGTGTTGTGAACAGAGCCTAAATTATTTATCTATGGAAATATTCCATTAACATATTGGGGCAGTGGCTCTTATCAAATTACAGATATAAACATTGAATTAAAGTTGTTATACGACCCATTTAAATGAGAACTGCCATTGATTAAAGAGCAATCTTTCAATCCCTTCAACAATTATAAAATGGAATCTAGTGAAATTTCTAAGATGCTGATAAATCCACCAGACTACAATAAAAGTAACAACCTGCAATACAAAGAAGCTTTGAAATTGCTTGATAAATTGGCTCCGAAGACTAGGTAAGCCCAATTAAATATAATTGTTTATAAACCATTTTTAATGTGATTAAAAATGATTAAAAAACTATTTTTTTTAGTTTTCCCACAATTCTGGACATTGGATGTGGATCAGGAAATGTTACAAAAGACATTTTAAATCACTTGCCCAAAATTGAAAAAATTGTTGCAATTGACAGCGATGCGTCCATGATAGAATTTGCAGCCAAAACCAATAATGCTTCAAAAATTGAGTATTTTCATCAAGATATGTCACTTCCTTGGGATCATTTTGATGAAAGATTCCGTTCATTTGAATCAAGATTTGATTTGGCCTTCTCAAATTTGGCATTGCATTGGATTTATCCTGAAAATAGGGAGCAAGCGATGGGAAATATTTTTCGCCTTTTAAAGCCAGGAGGAATTTTTATATCAAATACAATTGTCCCCCGTCAAATTTTGGACGAAGAGCTGTATCTTAAATGTAAACACGATGTCAGCCAAAAAATACCAGAAGTGGAAGCGGAAATTGAGAGTTGGACTTCTGCAGCTCAGAAATCGGGATTTAAATTACAGTTTGCAGAAATGACGAAAAATGAACTTGAATTTGACAGCAAAGAAAAAGCTGCGGGGATTATCACCGTTTCGGCTGCATTTTATCTAAACCATTTGAAAAGTGGGGGAGAGGAAAATGTAAGAAAAATTTTGGAGGATGCAACAATCAAAGAACATTTGAGACTTGCAACGAAGGATGAAAATGGGCCAGTTATTTGGTCCTATGACACATTGAAACTTTGTTGTGTTAAATTGCAAGATTGATACAAAAGTTAATAAATAAAACACTCGTATTTATATCTAAATATTTAGCACCTGTCTTGACTTTTACGAGTCGAAAAGCTTTGATTTATCTACGAACCAAAAAACAAGTATTTTTATGCTATAGTCACATGTCGTGGGCGTATTGACATCAAAAGATTTTCATTAAATCTTCAAAAAAAATATGCAAGCTTACAAAATTAATTGGATTAATTTTTTGCTCAAGTTTAGGAAAACTAAATTAAAAAGGGTAGCACAGCATCAAAATAAGATAATTAATAAGTTTTTCATTCTGGAGATTGACCTTGAAAAACTGGAAAGTAGAGACTCTACTTTGGAACTAATTAAGTAACATTGATATGAGACTTCAAAACTAGTTAGAGTCTTTAAAAATCCACCCGAACGATATGTAATTTATACAATAATGCATTTGTCAGTTATATAACCTAAAGGTAATTGGAATTGAAAGTTAATTTAAATTCATTGATAAAAAATATGTTAATTCATGCTAAAAATCTACCAAATTTGTACCTGAATCGGAATAAATCTAGTTAATTAATTCAATAATGATTTATACAAATAATAGCTGACATTTAGTTTTCTGTATCAAAATAACAGGATTTAATTTTCACTAATTGGCATCACCTCAGACAAAGAAAAAATTCATTAACGGAATCCTATAAAACATCCAGATCTTTGAAATTTAGCTCATTACATTTTAAACTGGGAAAAGCTGAGCTGTTTTCTAATTTTTGTCTGAATTAGTTCATAATCAAAACGCTTTAACATTTTAATATTTTTAATATCCTTAAAAATTTTAAAATTATGGAAAACTATGACAAATCATTGATGCTAGTAAAGCCAATAGATTACAATAAAAGCAACAGTCTGCAATATAAAGAGAGCATCAAATTGTTGGAAAAATTGCCGAAAGAGTCCAAGTAAGTTAAAAATTAAAATTTCAAGTTTGAAAATTATGATAATTTTAAAAAAAATTAAATTTAAGTGCAAATGAAAAGTGATTTTTGACATAAAAATGAAAACCAAACTTTAAATTGCCCAGTAATTTAATTTTTTACCTATTCAACATTTTTTTAAATCATGGAACAACAAAATTTAAATTCTCATTACAATATTTAAAATTATAGTTAAACTTTGATATCAAATGTCAATTAAAATCTTATTTACCAAATTATTCATTTTAGGAACTTCCCAAATGTCCTTGACATTGGTTGTGGATCTGGAAATGTTACAAAAGAAATTCTTTCCAAACTTTCCGGTGTCCAAAAAATCTTTGCGATTGACCTCGATTTGAATATGATACACTTTGCGATCCACAACAACTCAGCCCCAAATATTGAATTTGTGCATCAAGACATTTCGGTTCCATGGGAACAATTTGACGCCAGGCTTAAATCAATGGAAACCAAATTTGATCTCATCTTCGCAAATTTCTCCATGCATTGGATTTACCAGGAAAAACGGGATTTGGCGTTGACAAATGTTCACCGTCTTTTAAAAATTGGAGGGATTTACCTAGGAAATACTTTTATATCTCGTCAAATTTTTAACGGCTTTGAAAAACTGAATCGGATGATTTTATCTTCACAAGAAATAGTAAAAAGCTGGACGTCTGCAGCCGAAAATTCCGGGTTTAAGTTGCATACTAAGGAAATAGCAGCTTCTGAATTTAAATTTGAAAACATGGAAAAGGCTCAATTATATATTTCTGTGGTTTCGGAATTTTATATGCACCATTTAAAATTTGGTAGGAAAAAAGGGCTGAGAAAATTTGTGGAAAATGCAATGTTAAAAGAACATTTGAAATTTGAAACGAGTGATTTAAATGGACCTGTTATTTGGTCATATGACACGCTAAAAATTATTTGCGTTAAGCGCTAATTTTTTGTAATATTGAAAAAAATTTATAGCTGTGTACATACAAAAAAAATATTTTAAGGAAATTTGGTGTTATTCTCAAAATCCTAAAATTCTTCTGCAATTTTACAAATTAAAACTTAAAATATTTGCGTATAAAATATTTGTTACATTGAATCTAAAATTAATTTTTGTTGACTTGTAGTTACAAAACTGTTAAATATTTCCTTATTCAAGGTCATGGTCCATGTTTTTTTTCTAAGGTGAGGTAAAGTGAGAATGGGCGGCATAGTCCATTGTAACGGCGAAGCCTTAGTATGCATTTACCCCCCCCTGCTGAAATAAGTGCACGCGGATAAGTACCTTAAATCTTCGTTTTAGCGAAAAAACACAAGAGACCTTAAAGTTGGAGACGGAGGCCATGCAGTGTGCTCTCAACTTGTTAGGTCGATAGGTTATCTCTTTTCATAAGATAAGCCATTTTTAAAATTTGTTTTGTCCCCTGTGCGAATACGGTTCAATTTACGAATTCCGGATATTGAAATTATTGTTCAGAATAAATTTACGCGTATCTTGTATATTTTGGATTTTCTGTAAGTCTAAAGATAAGCAAGTTATGCCAACTTATCATATATTATGGGTTCGAATCCCACCGTAAGTGAAACTTTTTGCTCCTTACTACTGGGGTAGGTGAATAGCCAAAATGCTTTACATGCTAAAAAATTTCTCAAATTGCCCCTAATTTTTTTTAAACATCTCAAAATACCCCACATGTTTAGAAATAATTAAAATTACTTCAAATAAATAAGGGAAATGTCTGGGATTTCATAATTTTGGTAAACACCTCACCTTAGAAATCTTTTTAAAAATAAATATACTTGTTTAATTTTAAAAATGCTTGAAAGAGATTTTAAAATTTTCCAAATCTCAGATGTGGAGAAATGAGACTTTACCTGTTTTAAATTATAAATATTGTCAATGTATAAAATTGAACTTTTTGTTTTAAGCCAAGGGAAATTCAATCTACCGGAAATTCCGTTTTAAGTCTTTTGGTCATGTTTTTGGAATAGTCAAATTAGATAATTTTAAACTCTCTTTTCACAAGCTACAAATTAGTTTGGGATAAATTTTCAATTAAAATAACCAACAATTGGACTTTTAATTTTATTTTTAAAATAGTTTTAGATGCGGTTATAAAACTTCTGTATAATTATGGAAAAATATTTTTTTTAAAATTATGTTCAGCACTTAAAATTTGCAACTGTTTTACATTTAACTTTGCAAAGCAAAAGCTCTTCTTAAAAAATAAATAATAGACATTATTTTCTATTTTTATATATTTTGTAGAAAATTTCTTTAAAATATTCACCCAAAATTACTCTTGCTTTCCAAACCTTTGAAATTAAAATTAAAAAAAATATTTAGCCTAAGAAAATACCATGGTTTAAAATTTATAATATAAACATTGTGTTAAAGCCCATTTTTTTCAAAATGAAATACTCCATCAGAGAAACCGGACAAAGCTTTAGATTGCATAGAATTAAAAAGCTTTATTAGCCAAGAAGATTTTGAAAAAGAGATAATTAACTGACAAAAACAAAATTCAAACAGTTGAAATTCCCAAAAATTACAAATAAATCGGCGAAATAGAGTTCCAAAACAATTTATCTAAACAAACTATTAGAAAATCAAAATTTATAGATGAAAAATTAGTTTACTAATAAAAATAAAATTCTTTTGATACTTTGGATTTACGATAAATTTTTCAACTTTAAAACCATATTCATCCAAGCTTATTACACATTTAGTTGACCCCCAAAGCCAACTAATTTAAAAATGTCAAAATAAAATGTTGCATTTTTCTCAACTTTTTTTTGACATATTGATTGATTGATTGATAGGCTTTTATTTCTGTGTTATTTCTTGATCAGTACAACAAATGACTGGTTTTCACAAGT
>JAQIXN010000540.1:0-35378 GCA_034698145.1 Proisotoma minuta
ATTTGGGAACGATCGGTTAAGCCGTTTGGGCCCTATCGTGTCCCAGACGGACAGACGGACAGACGGACAGACGGACACGATGGTTACATAAGCCCTGACTCGGGCTAAAATTGAACAGAAAATGATAAGTTTTGTATGTTTAAAAAAAAAAAATTTGAACCACATTTCATATAAATAATTTATTTCTATTAAATTCTATTACAACTAATTTCGAAAGAAATGTGTTGCCACCTTGGCCCTTGTTGATTAAAGTATTGCGTAGGAATAGGATAGAAAACAACACCATATTTATTTGACTTGTCGTAAAACTAGTCTTTAATTGGAGTAAACACTTGCGACGAGACAAATACAAAACATAGCTTAATTAAAAGTTGGGAGAAAGGAAAACAATTAAGCTGTCCACTTCAATAAAATCCATCACAAGACAAAAGACAAACGAAAAAGAGAGAAACAAAAAAAACTTATGTTGTTTTATGCCCAGTACTAAAATATTGTGTATTATTTTGTAACAATGAGTTTAAAACAATTAACCTTTAAGTAGCAGATTTATCAGCATTATATTCCGAGAAACATAAAATTATAAAAGTGAGACAGAAGGGAAATGAATTTTACAAGACCCTGAACACTTTTCCCATCCCACGTTCACTCTCTCCAAAGTGAAAAGTTTGGCACTTATGTTGTGTAGTGGCTTATTAAACATGACAAATTGCCAATTGTCAGCCAACTTCAGTTTAAAAGCCTCGCTCCAACCTAAACAATAAACTTACTTTCGCGAGTTTGGGAAATTTTAAGTAGTTTATGTACTCCAACCTCGCAATATTTGTAAAGTTTTAAATTGGCTAAATTTTCTCCATTTTTATTACGCCACATAAAGTAATGAATGATTGGTAATTGATTACTTTGCTAATGAAAAAAATCTTTTATTGCACAACAAAACCAAATTGGGTACAATTTCATATATTTGCATACAATTTCAACTTCAGACAAAAGAGCTGACACACCCACTTGATATTTCTCCAGTAAATCAATCATCCATTATGTAATTTCCCCATTTGTCTGATTTTTTCCAGCCAGACTAATAGCTAAAGTTCAATGCTGTGAAAGGAAACAAAAGAAGAAAGAGGAAGGTGATTGATTGGGAGGGCGACGCCTTCGATTTAGAAACAATCAATTATTACTCAGATGCAGGAGTGTTACATAATGTGACATGTCTTCTTCTTAAAAGTAATGTGTCGGATGCAGATTAGATGGAGAGCAATCATTGAAGTTTAATCTAATTTCAAAATTGAGGTCTAACGAAGCAAAGCAAATGCAAATTGATTGAGTGCCCAGCCGTAAATAGTATGCAAATTGAAACATGTTCCTTAGGTAAAAGTTTTCCAAATATATTTTTTACATCTGCAACTACTTAATAAAATTTTGTGGTTGTCGTTGAAAAAAAAACATCTCTCTCTGATAAATGCATTTTGCGAATGAAATATCTACCGTTTAGATTTCAGATAGCTCCCAGTCAATTTTATGGGATACGTTTTCATGTTGGAAGAAGAAAGCCGAAATTGACTGCCTCTGAGTCATCTGTTAGAAAAGGAAGGGAAAATACTGTTGGGCTTTTGAAAAGGACGAAAGGTAGCAGGGGCGAGGATTTGGGAGAGACACATTCTAAAACCCAAAATGTTCGCTTTCGCTAAATTGAGAATCTGTCGGGATTCATAATTCATGTTTTGTGGAGGATTTTAAACAAATAGTTTGACAATTAGATGAATGGATGCAATAAGAGGTTGTTTTACAGTTTGATGTGTTTAATTTAAATTATTCAGGACCACATCGTTTTGAAAAATGCGACAATTCGATTTAAAGTTGAACATGTAAAAGAAAGGGGTTAAAATTTATTAACTTTTTATTATGGAGTAGCTATAATAAAATAATAATATAGGTGAATTATTCGAGGTTGCTTAATTTTAATTTGGGAATTTGTTCTAAAATCCAATAAAAATGAATGAATTACAAAAAAAAAATCAGACAAGTAATATTAGGTTGTTATTGTATTTGATTCATGATTTTTTTGTGGCTGGGAGACATTAGATTATTGTGTTATTAGGATTAGTAGCCGTTTCACATTAGTCGCTCCATTAGCCTTTGATTGAACACATATTTGCTCCATCCATTCGTATGGAAATTATGATGGGAGTTTAGGTAGACGAATGGGGAAAGCAGAGCAATAAAAGCAGAGCTTATCTTTTATCCGCCGATGACAGAACATGCAATCCACTCTAACGCAGCCATTAAACGCAAAATTATTATTTCATTTTTCCAGGGATTGCTTGAGCTCCGAGATTATTTCATCCAATTTTATTTTATGAGGGGAATTTAATGATGGTAAAGTTAATGGAATATTTATCCAAGTAAATTCCCTTCTTTAATATATATAGCACCGTCCAGGTTTGAAAATATAATCAAACTGGTTAAACTAATTTAGAGAATAAAAAGTATGTAAAATAATTTAATAAATTTCTATTCTAACACCATTTAGTTTGGTTGGCGTGTGGTTAGCCAAACGATGCATATCTAATTAACCTTTGGCTTCTGATTCTGTATTCCGCTCACTAATTTTACTTTCTCTCCATCCGCTATTTCGGTCTCATTCCGTTTGACCATTTCCGGAATCAAATTATAGAGCTCAGCCCAATTACTAAGGCTTAATTAAGGGAAGGGAGCAAATGGAAATTTGTTTGCCTTGTAAGAGCTACAAACGGGCTAAAAAAAATTACACATGATTTATTACTGAACAGAAGGAATTTGAATATTGTGGATTTTTTGGGATAATTTTCATTAATTTGTCATTTCTATTCTGTGGAGGTAGAGTGCAGGTGGCAATATGGTAATTAATTGTCGGTAGTTTGTACTAAAATGCAGAATTTTTATTTTATTTCATGCGACATCAAAGTTTGGTATAAATCACATTTTTTTCAATTTCATTTTATAAGTACATACACAAGTTCAAATTCCGGTGTCAAAGCTGACCACAAATAAACTTTTACATTTGCATGGGTCTCATTAATTGTCATTTAATTTGTCTTAATAAGGTGGTAAGGGATGATTGATGATATAATTCATGTAGCACAGGATATTCGTAATAATATATGCATGCGTGCCCAAAGAAATATTAATCAAGCAGGGGAGAAAATGAAATGGAAATAAAGTCGTATTAAAGAGTAAAAATATTTTTTAGCTGTTCCAACATGTTAAAAATCGATTATCCATCCCACTACTAAAATAGAAATAATAATATATATATATATATAGACTCTGTAATAAGTTCTCATAAAAATCTCAATTTACTCGACTAAAAGTCTTTAGCCACTGAGAAGAATATATTTGTGCATGACATTTTTAGCAGCTCTCGTTTCATAAAAATGGCTCGACTCTTTTGCTTAGCAAACATGTAATTTTGCAATTTAATAAACTCAAGCGGCCATTTCATAGGACGGCCCACAACTCCATTAATTTCATCTAATTTAAATTCAGGGTGGACCTAATAAACCTGTTTTACATATAACTTTTTAAGGAACCCTGAACATTTGTTGCCCATGAAATGAAATGGATACAATTTCATCTATTGTCTCAAAGTCTCAATTGCTGCTTAAATAATTGATTATTAGCTACCATCGATTAATAATCAATTTCTTCATCTCAAATCAATTATGGTAAGGAATTAAACAAGTAACGACAAGACAATGGGCTGTTGTGCTATATTCTTTGAGCAGATATCAATCTTATTTTCTTCCCCATTGTAAATACATTTGTGTGCACCCCGTATCATGCAAATGTAAAGGAGCATTTTGCTACAAATATTTTGACCTTTTAGCGGAATGGGAGGAGAAGTTAAAGGTTGCCAAAGTGGGAGGGGACGCTTCTTCTGCATTCCATTGTCTTGCAAAGAAAGGTGCAATAATCTAATGGCAAAGAGATGCATAATCATTTTACCACATGCTAAAGTTTATGATGGCAGTAGAAATTTTATGGTGTGGGATGAGAAAGGGAGCCATTTAATTTAAGGGTACCTTGGATTAAGGGACGACCCTTTTTTGTGGGGAAAATAGAATAGCTTGAGGCTACTTGTTTTATAGTTGTTGTTGGAAAAGGGATCCTTTAAGCTAAGGGATATTGGAAAGTTCTCTACATTTTCCGCTATAAAACCCCCAAATTTGAAATTTGATAATATTTATTCATGTAACTCTAAAAATAAATATAGAATCCAATACATGATTTATATCTGCACAAACTTTAATACTAATAAATACTCATATTACACAACTGAAAAGTTAAACACAAAACTTAAATGTACTCAAAATTTTAGCCAATTTCGCTATACTACTTGTATTTACATATTTACTTATTTTTATGGTACTATTATTAACTAAAAGACTCACTCGATCCAAATGGAAATGTGATCATGAAGAAAGAAAGCAATTTAATCTAATTCAATTTCATTGTTATTTCTTTTGTTCGCGTTGAAAATATATGACTAAAAATTGATGCCACTGTCGAGTTTGCTCGGATGAAGTAAAACAGTTAAATTGTATTGTATTGTTGTGTACATTGTTATGTTATGTTTGCCCGTCACATTAAATTGTAATAAAATTACATTACAGAGAATGGAATAAGTGAGAGAGGAATCATAAAGATGAAACGTGAATGAAAACTGAACAAGTAATTTCTTGGAGTGGAGATGATCAAAATTAAATTGAATTGTGTAACACGACAAGTTCTCATTGTAAAGAAGTCAACAATGCTCAACAATGAAATTGAGCCAAGATGCTATAATGGTATTTTTAGAATGATGAAGTGAATCAAATTAATCACTAAATGTAACAATTAGATAGATGCAATTTACATTTGCTCGTGAAAAATTTGATTACAGGTAATTTATATACTTTTAAATAAATTTTCTCCAATTTAAAATACAGCTACCAAATAATCATCCTGTATTTGAAGCTTAATTTACGCTCATTAATCTGAATAGAAATTTTTTCAATAAATTCAATAATACGAACAGGATCTAATGCTAATTGACTGGCCCGTTGGAATACAATTTGCAAATTATATATTATAAATCTAAGTTGTTTACGGTGAAATGAAAATTGCAATTAACTAATTTTAATTGTTGGTTTAAGGCTTAATTGTTCTTGTTCTTTGAGCTTGTCCTCCCTCTAGCTCCTTTAATTGGAGCAGACAGCCCAAGACGTGGAAACAATGGGAAAACAAATACAATTTAAGTGATGTGATCTATTGAATGGAATTAGCCAATGAATCCTAATTAAGGAAGTTGCACCAAATTAGAGCCAATTGTTCAAAAAAAGCAAATTACTCATGCAAACAAATCCTTCCTTCCGTGAGAAAATTCAGCTGCCGCAAGGCCCACCGACAAAATATTCAACTTGGGTCATTTTATATATTTTATGAATTTACACGTTTATTGCAGAAATTATGAGAGCTATTGTAAAGGTGACCGACGCATAATATCCTCGTAGGTGGCTCAGATTTTATAGTTTAGCTGTTTATTTCCATTGCCTCCAATAAAGTCATAATTACTTTACTTTGAGCATTTGAGAAGGCAAAAGGTGAGAGAGCTGCCGACTCGGTTTTTGGAAATCTTGAGATGGATTTTATTTTACTTAAAGTATTATTCATCTTTTAATTTACGATTCGTGACATCATGCTCTTACAAAGGATTAGCAATTTATGTTTCATAATACTAATGGCTTTGAAGTATTTCTGTATTTAAATTGTTTTTAAAATGCTTACAAGTCAGATACATCTGACATATCTACTAACTTTTCGTTAACTATCAACAGTATCAACAGTTTCCCGATCATTTCTCATAAGTTTACATTAATTTATAATTGCCTACACAAATCCCATATTTTTTATTACTCTCCACATAATAATTAACGTATAAAACAAGGTAATAAAATCCCTAGCAAATTAGCCTATATACTCTCTATTGTACAAACTAAATTAATTACTGTTGACAGGACAAGTAGAGTAGATTGTAAACATTGCTGACAGTGAATGGGTTGGTTGATAGCAGTCAGTTAATCAATTTAAGGGGCTGAACTCATCTGTCATAAGGAGGAAAAAATTGGCGAAAAAATTACCAAGTTGAGAAAAGAGGAAAAGTTAAAGGATAATTTACGGCTTGAGAAGAGATTCTGATGAGCTTGTTAGACTAAATTTTAATGTGAGAAGTTTTTTTGATGTTTTTTTTTGGAAATAGAAATTTTAGATGTTGAGAAAGTACAAGTAAAGAGTGCTCTCATATAATTTTTGAGCCACCTTGTATAAACATGTAAATGAAAAGGCTAGCAAATGGATCCCTTTTTATGCAAAGTCATAAGGATATTTTAGGGTTTTTGTGTGCTTTTCGTACTCAAGCTATTGAATGTAGTGCTAAAAGTTTACATAAATTTGGAGCATATCACAACAATGGATGACAGGAAGATGGATAACTGGAATATAAGCAGGTGAAGGGAATTTGACAGGAGTCGATAAATTCGTTTCTGACTAGTCATACTTATTCATAAAACAAGTAGTTAAAGATTACTTTAAAATGCTCGTATTTAAAAAATCTAAAGGAGAGCTTATAATGTGTAGTAGAAAGGAAAACGCCATAAATAAAACCTACAGAAGAACAAGCAAGAGCCAATACTATAAATGAAACAGTAAATTTGGTTAGTGGTTGTGTATAAAAATTGATGTGGGTGTAGTTTGATAAAATTTACGATAATAAATCAGCATCAATTTGTTTGTGGGTGGGTTGGTAGCTATTTATTTTACTCCATTTTATTTTGAGGACAGACAATAGGGGACAGGTGAAATATCCGCTGACAAGTGAATGAGCTAAGTGATTCACTTTTCAAGATGATAACATTAATGGACTCACGACTACAGAGAATTGAATTTGAATAGAAATTGTTTGTCTCCCATACTGTGCCCATTATTTTCAGCACCTACATCATCCCTTACCTAATAATACAACAATACAAAGGAACGAGCATCCAAACAAATGTCTCTGCTTGCAAACCGAAAGAATGTTGAAGCTTTGTGACAAAGTAATTTATGAACAGTCTCAATTTCAAGTAAAGTGTCAGTCTCATCATAATACATACAGATTGAAAATTGAGTGTAAACAATCCCAAATTGACTGGGCTCAGGAAATAATTTAATGCAGCCAATTTTTCACGCTGTATCATCTCGTATACATCTGTGGGGTGTCTGGAATTTACTACATCTCTTTGTCAAATGGAAACATTAAATATATATTGTCATTTTAACAAGCATTTCATAATTATTCATATTTTAAGCAAGTTTTCTTTGTTAGGATCAACCAGATTAGCTTTCGATGATTATTGGGGAATAAATGTTTATATCAAACACAGTAGCAATAGTTTTATTAGGAGATTCCCAGCGTGATTATGTAACAATGTGAATGTAGTTGTAGATGCCCCCTGTAATTATTCATTTCACCGATGATCAATTAGTATTTAGTTTTGGAGGAAAGCAATTACGCCACATGTAATGTAAATGATTCAGCAGCACGCAAAAAAAATAAGTTTGTTAGACTTGCTATAAGTTATGAGAACAAGTTTTCCTTCCTTAACTAACGAGCCAATCCATTTTTTATCCCAGAAAAATTTATCCAATTAGTGTACGATTGGATAAATAAATTGTAGATTTGAAGATAGGCTGATGGGAGGGTCAATTACTTCACCTTTTGGATTAGTTTAAATTCTATCCCTTATTTTAGCACATCTGTAACTCTTTGACTTTTGCTTTGTTTTAAAGGAAAATTTCGAGTCGTAATATGTTTTGCATACTGACGCTTTATTTCAAGTTTGACCATATAATTTCAACTTTAAATTTCAATTTCATTAAATTGCATTATGGAACACCCTGTACACATATATATTTGTAAATCCTAAACCAGATTGAAGTAATAAAGTAATTTGTCATTTGCGGTTTGGTTTCGTCGTCTATCTCGTTCCATGTCACAACTTTGATTATGTGGCTTTAAGTAATGGACTTCCTAAGCTACTGCTGGCAGCAGAGCGAGGGGAGAATTTGATAGAATTGAATTGAATAACAGAGATTATCATAAAGCCATAAATTTTATTGTGAAATTTATTATATCAACCCACCACTCAGTCTAATAGCACAACCGCAGAAGATGACAAGACAAACATCAACGCTTACATTATGCTAAGTGTTGTAATACAAGACAAGTAGCATATAAAATGGAGAATGGGTGCGTCCAGAACACTGCTTAGGGGTAATTAGCAAACATTTTGACCGCAGTTTTTTAAAATTCCAGCCCCATCTGGCGTCAAAAGCCGTACCTAGAAAAGCTGTAGGTAGAACACAACGTATGCTCCCTTTTCATTGAATTTAATGTCACCAAAAAAAGGCAATAAGAAGAAAAGGAATAAAAGGGAGACAAATTGATTCTTGTATTCTAGTGAATAAAAGATCATTTATTTATTTCCCCTTTTCCAGAAGGGGAATCATAAAAATGTTTATTCATTTCTATTTTAACCTTTGACTTCCAATGTTTCATTTTTATCTCGGCCATTAAATTTTAATTAAGCAATAAAATAAAATGGTGGATTAAATTAATGGCTTCTTTAAATTCTCAGCAGCACCAGCATAATTAATTGAGAAAGATGACAGGGATGTAATTTGCCGTCATAAATTACTGTCACTTCTAATTATTGTCAATGCAATGCAAAAAAAATTACAATTAACCGCAAATTTCACTAGCTAAAAGTTAAAAGTAAATGTGCTCGTTCACTTTCTTAATTTTGTTTTGTGACCATTGTGCTTTATAAGTTTTATAAGTTTTTTTTGGAATTGTGTAAATTTATTAGCCAAATGACATTTCACAGAAAAATATTATGTCGTCAAATTCTCTCAAAAATGACTTCAGTTTAGTTAATAAAATGCACAAATAAAAGCTGGCCCCGGAGAAAAACAAATAAAAACGGAGCGTGTAAAATGTGGAATTCTAATGTCAGAGTAAAGTTTCCAATTGTATTTGTCCATTAGTTTCTCTTTTCACTTTTTCAATATAAGAGCGGAATTCCATTCCAATGCAATCCGATTCGGAGCCAATCCAATCCCGTCAAATTGACATGAGCCCCAGGATTATTAAGTAAACATCAGCGGATTGGATTGGGCTCGGAGTGGATTAGAGAGATTAGATTGAATTGAAGCGTTATTCACTTACTTTGGTGGATTGGAAATGTAATGTTTTATTCCATGCGGGTGCAATAAAGATAGAATCTGGCTGGATGGAATTTTAGGAATTCGGGTGAAGCTGAAATTGAAATGAAACTAATGGAGAAAGTCGAATTAAAAGTTTAATACTTTTGAAGTTGGGACAAATAATTTGCACTACTTTGATTAAATGTTTCAACAATGACAAAAAATTGTTTGAAATAAATTAAAAACAAAAACATTTTAACTTTTTTCACCCATATACTTTTATCATCAATATACATAACCGGAATTTGTTGTGCTTATAACATTGATCCACCCTGTACACGATCATTCCCGTATCGGATTAGAATTGATGATGGGAGGGTGGAAGTGTTATGTCATGTCGTTGGGATCAGTTTACTTTGGTCGTGTTTTCGGGGTTTTAGTCAAGGGATGGGCATCCAAAGAATGCAATTACCCGGATTTCCCCTCCATTTTTCACACCATTTCCCTGCCACGGGGGAACTCACCTTATCACTCTGCCACACGGAAAAATAATAATGTCAAAATAATATCGGGGAATAATATTCCCCTCTTTGAAGGAGCTTTAATCCTTAGTTTTAGTTATTGTTTGTTTCAAGTTTTGATAATTGGAACTAGTCAAATTAAATGTACAGAATAATTTTATTGTTTAGATGTACTTTTTGAAACTAAAAATGATTTTGTAAATAATTTATATCAGAAATTAGAATAATTATTTCCATATAATGTTTTGGTACATTTTGAGCTACTTTTAGCTTGTAAATTACTTGACAAGTTTTTCATTTTTCTACTGTTTGCGTACACTATTTGAAAGCACCCCGTACATTTCAAATCCACTTTCTCTTGGAACAGAAACTTTGGCTGAATTGACTCAATTTTCTCCGCAGCGCATTCCTTTCTCCACTCGAGTCTGTTGGAGTGAAGTGTCATCATTCACAAGAGAATCAATCAACCTCTCAGATCAAATTCACTCCAACTCAAATTACAGAATCCCAAAAATCTCCAAATAAAATAAATTTGTTTCATTTAATTAGATTTGTTTCCACTCCGATTCCTCTAAATTTAATTTAATTTACTTTTAGCTGATGATGATGAGTGACAAAGCGAAAGAAAAGGCGACACCAAAAATAAATCAAGGAAAGAGCTGTGAACTTGAGACAAACCAATCACAAAAAGACATACAAAATCGTCTCAATTTTATGGGCTTAAGTTTCTTGGAATTTCAAATGTCTTGAGATTCAATTCAAGTGGATTCCAAGAAACTTATTGTATCACGCACAATGTTATGTTTTTTTTCAAAATATTTTTATTAGCATCAAACTTTTGCAATTTTTGGCCATTTTAGAAAATTATTATTTCACATAATAGGAAGTGGTTTGGTTTTAAATTTAAATTCAGCCAAAGCCAGATTTAAAAAAAAACGAGTTTGCTCACTCTTCTTCTATTTTTAGGGTTAGTGTGGTTTAAGCTTCCTTTGCTGGAGTATTTTTACAAGAAGAAGAAGAGATGAGAAAATGGAGGATTGAGGGGAGTGAGATGAATTCCAATCTTTCCCAACTTAAACAAGTCACACTTTTAAGAAGAAGGAAGAAGTCCATTAGTTTACTAGACGCTGGGGATTTAACGTAGAAGAATGAAGTGATTCAGCAACTTACACCTTATACTTACCAAAGGCTACATCAATTATTGAGCATAAAGCATAGTTTGAAAACTTTGACAATTAGAAAAGCAAATTGAAGATTAGGATGATTATTTTGTAATTTTATCAAAAATATGGATATATTTTTAATAAACTTAAAGCCCAATGAATATTAAAAATGTTATTATATAAATAGAAAATGCAATGCATCCATTTTTCAAATTGAAATAAATTTTATCAAAATCAACAAAGTCAGCCACCCACGCAGCAATTTGTGTAATAAAATAAACCGTTATAACGCACATAACGAAGGGGTGAAACAATGTCCCTTCGATCCTGCCTGTCCGTCAAAAGAGGTCATGGGGTGACAATAAACCATTTTTAATGTCACAATTGTTTTCCCCGTCAAAAAACATGTTAAAATGACACCTTGCAAGACGTTTTTATTTGTTCACCTTTTGACCTGTTCCCCCCGGGGGAAATGTCAAGAGGACAATTGCAAGAGTTTGTGAGACCAAGAATATTGTAAGACTAAAAGTTTTACCATTGCTTCGTTCTCAAATAACCCCGTAAGAATGCCGTAATTTTTGAAAATTGTCATGTTTTTGACCTTTTTGACCCCCTTGACCGTGACCTGGGGGGCCCATCTCCGAACTTGTCAAGAGACAATACCCCCTGAACACGTTGCAAAAAACAAAACGAAAAAAAGTTAATTTGTTCAAGAGTTATCGTGCGAACAGACGGACGGACGGACGGACAGAGCCATCTTATAAAGGGGTTTCACCCCTTAATAAACATGACAAAATAAATTTTATGGTTAAATATTTAAACCAATATTAACTATACTTGTATTTTTTCAGCCTACTTGGTACCGGGCTCACAGAATTTGCGAATCGATGGGAATGGAAATGTTGTGGTTCGAGGATCCTTCAGAAATCGTTTTCGTTGGACACTTTTTGTTTCGATCTGGAGGTTATAATTAAATATTTTAAATTTGGTTTAACTTTTAAAAATATGTCTATCTTTGTTTTAAATATTAGTGGCTATCTGGGATGATTATGACTTATTAGATCCCGTGGCTTGGGTTCAAGCTTGGACGATAACCGGTAAAAAAAAAAGAAGAAGATAATCTTGCGTTTTGCCAGAATACTTATTAAAATTTTATTTAAGGAGGATGGCTAAATACACATAATGGGGAAAAATTCACGTTGTGGTATGATGATGCAGGAAAACGATTGGAAGGTACCTAGCAATGTGACCTTGCATATGAATAACTTTTAAGAAAATTCCAAGTAACTATTTCCGAATGTCTCAAATTGATTAATTTTATATTTTAGCTATATAGAATTTTAAGAATTATATCCTAAAATAACTAAATTTTTTCCAGAAATAGTTATACTGATTTTACATTTAACAATACGTCCATTCCCAAAATATGCACAGTTCCATACAAATTATTCTCGTTAAAAAAAGAAACCCAGCTACAAAATTTCAAATTTATTTCAGATCAACCAAAATATCATCCTGGCTGTGATTTCTCTAAATTCGAAATTTTGTCATATGTAAACCTTTCAAGTTGTCCGACACTTCAAGAAATTGCTCATGATCGGGCCACAATATGCGCGGCCATTGTTTGGAATGGCCTATTTGAAATCCACAATAGAAAATGTCACACTGAACTTGAGGGATGGGAAGAGGGCTACGGCTGTCATGTTGTTTGTAGAAGTCTTATTGAATATTAAATAAAAAATAGTTTTTTACATGTGGGAAACAATTATTTAAAAAAATTTATTCACCTTTAGCTCTGTATAAATAAAAATCGCTTATAACAATGCTTTATTTTGATTATTACTTGTATAAATATTAATTTAAAAAAAATATTCACAAGGAGCTACGGAAATCGCAAAAACTCTTGTATGGCATTGGCAACAAAAGAGTTTTTTCACACAATACAAATTTTTTGACATAAAATATGTTTTGATATGATGTAGTAAAGAATCGGAACACTCTAATAAGGTGCCTAGAATAAATTTATTTACGAATAAGTACATATGGGGATATAAAATTTTAGAAAAAATGTTTGGGTTTGGTTCTTTATGAGGAAAAATTACAATTACCTATTTATTTCACTAGAATAATTTTGGTGTTTTATACCAAAATTTTTAAATTTAAAAAAAAATATGTAATTTTATTTAGATAAATTAAAACTAACCGAGTAGGTAGTAATTAGTTGTAACATTTTTAATCAGTTTTGCGGCCTTTTTATAGGATTCATGGAATTTAAATTCATATGAACAAGTCAAAATTGTTTTTCTCTACAATAAATTCGCCAGCATTTAATTGTAAACCGTAATTTATTAATCCCAGTTTGAAATAACAATTCCCAGCATTAAACTTAAAGTCTAATAGATATTTTACTTGAAAAATATGAGAACACAAAGACATCAAAGGTTTGTCTGTCTGTCCCAAAAACTTCAAAGCTGACTAGTTGCACAAATACTTAAAAGCTCAATCTTGAGCTTATTTAATCAGTTATTTAATAAGGTCCTGGTGGAGTTTGGGGTGGGACGCCATAACTGTCGCCAACAGCGCCAGATTCCGCAGAACTTGCACCACTTGCTCCCTTGTTCGAGTATTTGATAAAGAAAACCTGCAAAACAAATTTAAAAAAAAAATAGCCTCAGTTTTGAATCCAAATTTGACATTCACAAGATACCAACTTCATTACAACAAAAAGCATTTTTTGCAACACATTTTCCTGTTGTAATAAAATTAGTAGCCCCTCACTAGTGACAATAACTATAGCTCATAATTGCTCAATTTGTCGCTTGTTGCTGGGCCCTACTCAAAATTAAAGATGGGCGTACCTCAGGCTTGGAAGGTTTAGTTGGTGCAGGTGCTTTAATTTTGACATCCGATGCTCCACCACTTGGCTTCCGAACCAGAACATAAACAATTGTCTTTTGTTCCGCAGGTTCAGGAAGGATGACTTCTGTCATTGCTTGTCCGCTTTGAGAAGGCGCCTTTACAAAAATTATGTTGACATGTTTGTCTTTGTTAGAAGGGACACGGATGACGCGATCTTGGTCATCTTGCGGTTCTTCGGGCGCTACGTGTATCGATACATAGCGACGAACTTGTCCGCCGGCGGAAGCTCCGGAATCAGCAGATGACCCTTGGTTACCTGCATAGCCGCCAGACACCGAGGATGGTGACTGATATCCTCCAGAGGGTGCAGAAGGGGCTTGATAACCTCCAGACACAGATGATGACCCCGAATAACCTCCAGAAGCTGAAACTGAAGGTGACTCTGAATAACCTCCCGAAGCCGATGACACTTGATATCCTCCAATAGGTTTACCTCTCATTTGACTCCGATATCCCCCAGAAAGTGGAGCTTCCGCAGCACAAACTGCTAAAATAGCGGAGGCAACCTATTTAAAAAAAACAAGAATACAAAATCTTAAAATTTTCGAAAAACGTTTTTTTAACTTACAATAAACAACTTCATGGTTTCTAATTGAATGCTGACGACGTAGTGATTCAGAGAAGGAAAAGAATGCTTTTATATCTTTGAAAATAGCTATAGCTTTGAAAAATGACCTATGGGGTCAACAATATTTTGGCTGTTAAATTAACTGACACCCAAAATATCTAAGAAGATGAGCATTATGTAATGTTACCTTAAATTATTATGGCAGCGGCGAAAGTCCGGAAACACTTCCGCAAAACTCTCCCCAAATTGCAAGGTTACAAATATGATAATAATAAAAGATGTTGGATTGCATTACATCATTGAACTAATGCCACACATTTTATGATGACAAGCAATCAACTTTTTTTGTTTAAAGATGGCTAATGATGGATACATTTACAATCTAAGTGACCAGAAAAAAATGCAAGCACCCAAAAACCAGTTTTGCATTAGTAGCATCTTCTATTTAACTTATAAAATTTTTTGTGATTAAAATGTAAAGTGAAATCTTAATTTTGGCAATGACAGGGTTTGCATGCAATTTGCTAAATTTATTTATTTTGAATTTTATCTTTACCAATTGCCAATCATTAAATTATGCTATTGGTTAATCAATCAATAATAAAATTTAAAAAAAAATTCATCAGCTATAAAAGCTTTTTTGGTTTAGTAATTTTGAAAAATACTATTTCTGAAAAATGTGGAAATGAAGTTCCAAAATTTCCGGAAATAAAAAATGCTGCGCATAAAGTCAACAACATTCTTTTACTTTATATTTCAAGATATCTTTTATTTCAAGATTACCCTATAACAAAAAAAAAAAAAAAAACAACGTTCTTTTAAGAAGTAACAATATGCAAAAGTTTAGCCTTTGCACAATTGTCGCTTTGTAACCTGGCAAAAATAATGGCAACTTTAAAAAGCTCCTAAAATTCGAAATTTTCCAAAAACCTGCAAAATGTTAGCATCATTTGCCCAAACGGCGGAAATGGATGCTGAGGGGAATGTTAGCATTCGTGGTCCATCTTTTCGAGTTACAGTTCCTCCAGTGACTACGATTCCAATTGATGCCACAAGTAGCAACCATTTTAATTTTCCCGCCGAAAATGAAAATTACTCTGGACGTTTTACACCGATTTTAAATGGTCGTATTGTTTTCGGCCCTCAGCCCAAGCGATTCTTTGCCACTGTCGGACTTCTCATTTTTCTCTTCCTGCTAATTACTTACCAGTAATTCAATTTAAGCTTAACCCACAATGGGGATAAACATAAATGTAATATAATATTGTGTCTGTCTGTCTGTCTGCATCTGCTAAATTTATGGAACAGTTTGACCTAGCAATCTGAGACTTTTTATATGTAATGCGCATCGCCTCATGCGATATTGACCTTTGGTTAATTGCCTCTTGGGTCAAAAGCCAACACTTTCTACGTTTCTCGCCCAGCCCCTAAACCATTTAGGCCCTTTTATTACTAACTTTAATTTTTTTTTCTCCAGATCTGTGGACATTGTTCCAGAATTTGGAAATGGAGTCATGCTTCTGGGATTTTTGCTTGGTTTTTTGGTGCTGATATGTTTCTTAATAATCGGATTGTCGGATCCCGGAGTAATACCGCAAAGTAATGTATCTCAATTCTGAGTTTGCCACTGCATTGCAATTTTTTGTTACTCGTAATTTATGACATTAAATTTTATTTATGTTTCAGATTACAGGCTGAGCGAGTTAATTTCAGAGACGGAGGGATATCGAGAAAGAAATCCAGGCTGCAGATTTTATCGATATTGCGGGCAGTGCAAAGGATTTCGACCCCCGAGGTCAAAACATTGTGAGAGTTGTGACATCTGCGTCCGTAAGTTTAGTATTTAAACTAAAGTTTCATTGCATTTGAGGGATCTTTGGAATATTTGTTGCAGGTGATCATGAGACCCATTTGTTGGTGGGTGGGACTTGTGTAGGCCAAAGGACGGGGAGATCATTGCTAATTCTGACCTTAGCCGTTGGACTCCTCAGTAGTTATCTCATTGTGGTCAATGGAATTCTCATTTATAAAGGTTTTTTTTAGATTTTAATATCGTACTTCTGAATATGAAAATGCATTTCGAGAAAAATGGCAAGTTTTGAATTATCCGGGTCCCTATCTGCGAAAATTTTAATTCTGGATGTTTTGTCCTACTGTCCGATATTTTCAAAAAATGCTAAGCTTTATATGAAAAATATCGCATAGTATTTAAAATGCATAAATTTTTTATCTTTAATGTTAGAAATTTTTAAAAAATCAGCCCAAAACATAGATTTCAACAAAAAAAATTTCAGGTTCTATAGTCGTAGCTAGCGAAATGAACGAGTCTTTAGCTTTGGAGCGTGGTTGGAGAATTATTATCACTTCTGGTCTTTCTTTATTTCTGGGACTTTTGCTGTTTTTAACCCCACAATTGGGAATCGCTTTGTTCATCTTCAGACTCTATCTCGTGACACGAGGTTACACCGCAAGCTCTTTCATTCATGTAAGATATATATTCTATCGCTCGTTCTATTAAATTTGTAAGGTTGTGTAATTCACAAATCTTCAGACTCGTGTTTTTACTATCGCATTAGCGATTCTCAAAAACTCCAAATCTTCAAAATTCTTTCCATTAAATGTGTACAGTTTACCTTTCGATAAATAAAAACGTTAATTTGCAGAGAAAAAATGAATGGAATAGTTGTGCACTGGATAAAAGATCGTCGTTGCGAAATCTCATCCAATTTTTATTTTTCCAAAAGAGGCCTAGTGTGTTCCGTATGTTTTCAAATCTTTGTAATCACTTTTGATATAATTTAAGGAAGATCTTGAATTTTCCAGGAAAGAATAAGAAACGTGTTGGTCCGCAGTCGCAAGAAGATTCTATTATTCGAGATTATGAGGCGTTGCTTTCTTTGCCTCCGGAGGAAATGGAACTTCTTCAGGTAGAACTGGTATTTAATAAAGAGTTATTTCATGGCATATAGTGACCTTATTGTGCATGTGGTCACATCTCAAGTCAGCTTCGAAGATAGTTTGTTTGATAATAATAATTAATTTAAATATTTCAGTTTTGGATCCAACTTCGTGATCAGGAAGAATTTGATGACGTATTGACTCCAGATATTTACAACAATAACACGGCAATTTCAAACATAAGATTGGAGGATGAGGAAAGTCGCCGGTTGTTGAATGAACTGGCAGCATCTGCGCGGCCAAAATCAATTCCTTCCGATCCAACGCTTCATAATGGGGGTAAGAAATTCTTAGTTTTAAGGTTAATTGTGTAGGTGTTTTGACTCAGTTTTGAGAAGAAAATTTGCAATATAAGACAAAAGACTTGTATTAAAACTTTATAGAGCCAAATTTCTCAAATTGTTAATTTTCTACAACTTTTAAAGTTATGCTAGATGGCTTCCAATTTAAAAAAAAATAAAACTCAATTTTCCAGATTTGTTATCCACATCTTTTCCCGGTCAACGGCCGAAAAAGGGACTAAAATCCAAGCACACCAACGCCATTCAAGCCCAACTGGAAGAATTTTCCAAGGCGGGAAAACTCCCGCGATCAACAATTCAAAGCTTGAAAGAAAGTTCAAGGGAAGAGGCCACGCTTAGCGAAGGTTCAATTCCACGAGGTCAAGGAACTCAACATCTGATAAGTACGGCGAGGGCTGAGCAATTAAGAAGACTTGTTCAGTTAATTTTAACGAGGGATCGAGAGGGGCTGATGGCCATGGCAAGGGTCGTAAATGTTCAAGGACTGCTTGGACTCGAAAGATTCGACCCGGATAATTTACAGGTATTCGATGGAAATCTAACTCATGAATCTAACCATTATCAGATTTGAGACATCATAGCATCTGACTTTTTGTATCCCAATTTTATAGTTCGTGGAGCTGAGCAACGGTCTTCCGATGATAACCCCGCGACATCGACAGCCCAATTATAACGTGAATGTTTTGGGGGGTCTTTTGGGAATTCCGCAGATGGTCGCCGCAGGACTTTTGCCCCCTGCCAGGAGATTAGCCCAGGACGTGGAAAACAGTTTAGGTCAAGGGTCAATTCAAAGGATTCAGAATAGGACCTCAAATCATTTCGTGTATCATCCAATTTATCAGCAGCAACTGAGTCCTTATGCAAGGTAAACTTTTAAAGGAGAAAAATGTATTTAAGCTGTCGTTCCGTTCCTACATATGTACTGTCTCTTTCTTCAATAGCTTTGAACGTTTTGTCGTAGTTACTTGAAACTTGACTTGCGTGTTATGGTATTTAATGCCAAAGGTCAAAAACTCTTTGCAACATCACTAAAGTTTTAGTCTTTTAGCAGCTATCAGTTCTAATTACTATTCAGTTGCAATTGTTATAAATATCTTTAGGATAAGTCGTCCCTTCTTGGCTTCACCGATGCTGACCATATTTGACAATCCTCGAAGCAGTTATCGGACCAATGAACGAATACGAGCTCGTCCTTTGACCCCACGTTTCAGTATTTCCGGAGGAAGGAATAGAGAAAGGGAACGAGGCTCAGCTTTAGTTAATGATGTGCAAAATATAGATATCGAAAATCCTCAACCAATTCCAGATTAGCAAACTAAAATAGTTTTATGTAGCTATATATTTATAACTACTAATACTAAGCAAAATAAATGAGAAACTCGCAAAAGATATTTACATATATTCAATAAGTCATTTACGGTTTTATTATTATGATGTGAAAAAGTTTACTGCACTTGTGGCCTTGGGGGCAAAACATCTTCTTCTGCAGGTCCCTGAAATGTGATAAATATACAATTAGTCAAAATTGACTCGAAATATACTACATATTCGATTTAGTTACCCCGTTTCTATTTCCACTTCCAGAACCTGAACCCGGTCTTTGAGGTCGGTTGGAATAATGGCCCCAAATAACTCCGTATTTACGTTTCCCATTTTGCGGTTTCGGGGGTAGAACATCTGCCTCAGGCTCCTTGAAATTTGGATTAAGCCTTTTAATTTTTGGAAGATAATTTATTAAAAGATATAAGTTTTGTTACATCAGCCTCTTGACAGGGCTCGCCGTCACAGTCGTTTTCGTCTTTCTTCTGTTTTCCATAACTGGAAATAAAATAAACTTGTAAATTATTATAAAAATGCAGTAGAGTCATGCTCGTTTGAAAGCAAATATTCATGTTTGACACTAATTCAAAGCTTTTTTTAAAAAAATCAATAATGCATTAAAAACCGCGATTATCCAAATGATCAGGGCAGGTATATTTAGCGTGTGGCTTTATGTACCTAGGTATTACTTCAATTACTTACAATGCTCTGTCAAAATCCGCATGGGCTAGGGATGGATAGAAAAAGGCCATGTTAGGAGGTGCTTGCATACTGTCATACCTTTTAAAAAATAATGAAATAAAATTTTAAAACCCTAATTTCAAAATTTCTTACTCTGGCCAGATCTGATCTGCCGGACCGTCGGTGTACTGGTCGTCTATAAATCAAACAGATTAAACACATTCCTTCAACATTAATTACTATTCAAATAAGTAGTTACATTGTGCACTTCCTGTCGCCACAACACAGAGCAAAATGGGGACTATCCAAAATTGAAACATTTTGAACAATGACTGATTAAATTTTCCAGGACGTTTGCTTTATATACGAAGGCTATTTATTATAATAACTGCAATTTAACAATAAACAAACCATGAAATGAACATTATAAAATTTCGTAATTTGTGTTTTATCCTTCATCCGAAAAGGAAAGTTCTTTGTTTAAATTTAGTGAATAAATTATCGGAGTAGAAACCCGAGACGTTTTCGTGTGGGGTTATCTGCGTTGAGGGATCCTACCCATTTACGTAACGTTATCGCTATTACGCCAGTTAGAACCAAAGCTGCGCCCAAAATGCTGAAATAATAATAATTATCATAATTTAAAAATACAAACGAACAATTACAATGAACAATGTTTCCAGTACAGCTTAAAAATGGGTTTAAAAATTTAATTTAAATAGTTGACCATCTAGCTAAAATTCTGCAAAAGAATATTGGGTAGCAGTAATACTCAATTTTGATTATGGGGGGAAGCACCGAAAACCGAATTGAAAATACCGAGAGTTGCTTTGCTCATCGCCAAAACGCTTTTTGAAACGTTTATTTGAAATTACCTAATTATATCTGGTTTGATGCCTATAAGCAGCCACTGCCAGAAGAATGTGAAGATGACTTCGGAGGTTCTTATAAGGGCCACAACGCCGGCTTCTTCCACTTGAAGTGCAAGTACTAAAAATAAATTGCCACAAGCCATGAGCAATCCAATGCTAGTAATCGCAGCTCCGTCCATGGCAGTGGACGGAACGTCCAGCTTGTCAAAGATACTCGCCAAAATAATACTTTGGCCAAACGCCCAGGCGTAAAGGATGAAGTTTAAAATCCCATGGTGTACTTGCTGGAGATAGCGAAGAGTGACTACAATTATTGTAACTAACAAAAGGCACGCAACCGCTAGAGAGACTCCGATCTGCAAATAATTGAGATCTGAATTTAAAGATATGACAATTTTAACATTGATTAGCAAATTTACCAATGTCTCTTTGTCGAATGCTTCTGCCCCCGTCAGAATGGGGGGCCGGGTCATGACCCCAATTCCTATAAAACTGAATTTTTAAAAGGTGTGCAATTGTAAATATATTTTGATAAATACCACAGAGAGCAAGAAGTGCCACAAAAATTGGAACAATTCCACATTTCTCCCCCAGAAAAATCCAGCCGCAAAAGTAGACGGTGATCACGGAAGCAGCCATAATTGTCCGTGTGTCCGCAACGGAAATGTATTTGAAAGAGAGAATAATTGTATAGGATATTGCAACGCTTGCGAGTGCTCGAAACTGTAAAATGGTCATTAAGTTATTGTTTTGTCTCAAAAAATATGTTCTGCTACTTGATTAAATCCAGATACATATATATGTATTCTTACCCAAATAAAGAATGCTACTTTTTTATGCTTAGTTATTGGCCAAAAAGTATCAATAACTGACTTTTTCTCCCAAAAAATGGTGTACAAAATAAAGGGAAAAGAGAAAACTGCAGCCAGGGGAAAGGCCCAAGTTCCCAGTGTGAAGGGATGAATGTGAGAATATTTTTTGAGGATTGTGGACGAAAGGGAAAATGAATTTGTACTCAGCATCGTGTAAAGAACTCCGAGGTAACGTTTCCACCCCAAATCTGCTCTGATGACGGAGCCGCGCTTTTCACGACAAATTGGCGCAGCGGAAGGAACTATTTCACCTTTTTCGCTATCGACTGTCACTTTACCTCCTTCGGATACGCCGACAACCTGAGAAAAAAAGAAATCTAATTTTAAATCCATCTAAATGTATTGTTAGTAAGTGTGTTCAAAATGAACAATTTTGACCTCTAATTGCCTTTAAATTAAATTGCACCATGGAAACTGGAAACAACAAATATTCAAGCCTTCGTCGCAATTTTAGGATTTCTAATAAACAATTAAGTCATTGTGTTTTTGCAAAAATAAGGTTTTCTTTATTTCCTTAATTTACTTATGCCAGTATTTTTTTAATCAAAAACTGCCGAAACAATAACATTACATGTATGATACCATAAATTTAGATGATGAGTTTCATGCCAATATCCCTTGACAATATCTGCAGTTTAAGCTTATAATTCGCAGTTTATAATTGCGAACATTGTCAAGTGGCTTTGGTTTCATGCATGATGCATTTTTTTTTTTAAATTGAATGATTTTTCCATGCAAACGAAATTTTGTTTTGCATACCTCTGTCAAATTAGTCGTTAAAAAAGCCGTAGTTTCTCCTTGACTATCTGCAACTGGATACTGAAATTCGTCCATTTCTCCTCCATCCCCTTTCAAATTGTTATCCCCCTAAATTTAAATTCCATAATTTGCCCTCGTTTCCAGAAAATGATAATGTTACCTTCAAATCCATGCTTAAAAATGGCTTTAGTTACACGCAGTGAGAAAAAGAGCACTTGTACTGATCTTTTATTTTTTTTTGTTGGATTGTGCAAAAATATGTGAGAGAGTATCAATTACATAAGGACAAGGAGATAAGCTCGCCGCTGCCTGTCCTGTTGGACAAATAAACTCAAAACAATGCGAGCTGATTCTGATTCGTGTTTACTCTGCTTTGAGAGCTGAATGAGTTAAATATTGTTCGAAAAATGCAGTCATTAAATTCATCTTGACGGACGGCCGTGAATTTTGCAAACAGCAGCAGCAGACAACGTGAGGCTGATAATTAGAGTATTTAAGCTTAAGTAGCTTAGGAGCATGATTTTGTTATGGTATGCTTTTGTCTGTCTCTCTGTCTGAAGTTAAGAGGTCGTATTTTGGATGAATTGTTTATTTTGACACTATCGATGAGTTTTGTAAGATTTCTCTTGGTCTGCATGTCGGCAGATTATTAGTCGTGTTACCTATCTACTTTGTGTATGTTGAAATGATAATTCAACAAATTGAGATTGTGGCAATAAAAGCGATCTCAATACTTGTTTACATCCACTGTTTTAAATGATTGAACAAACTTAAACTTTGACACTTGGCTGATTAAAGTGTTGAAGTATTTATCGCCAATTTCAATGTTTTTGCCTGTGTAAGTACAAAAAAATAACAAGCATCGTTTTCCTTAGTACATAAAATTAAAGATAGGAAATGTTTATATAGGAAAGTAGTGCAAATAAATTGGAGTACGTGACTCATTTTAATTAACATGTTTTGATAATTAATATGCAATACCAAAAATACATATTCATACGATTACAAGGAAATGCCGCATTTTTATATGGAATTTGTTTTTTTCCACGACGTCATTCTTAAAATCTTAATTTCTCTAGATTGTCTACATAAGCACGTTTAATTCTGTGACTTAATAATTCTCAAAGCGTTTAAATTATTCTCTTAAATTATCTTTCTAAACTCCCAACCAGTGGAGGGTTTTTTTGTAAGCCTTGTTTTTAAGAATTTCTTTGTTTGCACATTTGACGGAGATGTATCTCATGACTCCCTTCTTCCGCTCTTCTGCAGTTGTGAAACACCAGCCAGCTTCCTCCAAATCCTCCCTCTTCCTAATCGTCGTCATCTTTTTCCTTAAATTCAAGACAGAAAATGCAAGATTTTTTAAAACACAATTTACATTCATTTAAGATTAAACACTTGATGAAAACTACTTATACAAAATAATCAATGCATGGCTTTTTAGATTTCGCCAAACATTCAAAATTCTTGGTTACGCAGTGTATTGAATTATTGATTGCATTGTTAAGGGTATTGAGGATAGCGACAAAAATCGACCTGACGACCAAGTTTAGAAATTCGTTTTCGACGCCAATATGTCGAATTCTAGAAATCGGTCTTCGGGCGAAATTCTGAAGTTTGGAGGGGACGAAAATTTGAAGGGATTCATTAAAAGCAGCGTGAGGAGAGATCAATTAAAAGGAATTTGAGAGATTTTTTCCCCAAAACCTTTTGAGAATTACACTGTTGCTTTCAAATTTGCTTCCTCTCCAAACTTCAGAATTTCGCCCAAATTAACGCTAAGGCCGATTTCTAAAATTCGACATATTGGCGTCAAAAATGAATTTCTAAACTTGGTCGTCAGGTCAATTTTTGTCGCTATCCTCAATACCCTTAAGAATTTGTTTCAAAGGAAATATGCAAAAATAAAAAAAAAACGTGTTGGAACATGTTGAAACATGTTAAAATGAAATATATACTTACTTGGGGTCCTTGCAGGCCTTGTAATCCGATAAGCCCTCGGTGTCCTTTACCCCCCTTTGGCCCGCCCCCACCTTTTTCGCCTTTCTCTCCCTGAGGTCCTGGAGGGCCTGCTTTCCCTCTTGGTCCCTATTTTTAAAGGCATATTAAACAGTTTTAATTTTAAATAAAGTTAAAGGATTTTTAAAGCATATATACCGATGGTCCTTCAACTCCTTGGGGTCCGCTTTCTCCACGGGGCCCTCTTTCTCCGGTAGGTCCTGCTGGCCCGGTATTTCCAGGTGGCCCCTATATATATAGAAAGTTTTTTTACCATACAAAAGACAATTCATTAAATATTGAACACTGATCCATATAACTCCGCTCCATTTAAGATTTTGGTTAAAGTATTTTTAGTGGCTAGTCAAGCATCTATCTGAAATTGTCTGTGACAAGTTTAAAATTTCTAGCCTAAAAATTGTGGGAACTGGAGACACCGGAAAGAAAGAGCAAGAAAAAAAGTTTTCCACGCATAAGGTCATATGTTAGATTAATCGTTTGTCACAGCTATTTAAATCATTCAACATTTAAAAAAATATATTTGCCTCAATAGATAATTTAATAAAAAATAATTATTGACCAATTTTATTTAAATGTATTTGAAATTTGAAGAAAAATAAATTCTACCCTTTATTTGAAAAAAAAACTTCAGGTGAACTAATTTCGCGATTTTTCTCGATCGCAACAGCAAAGAAAATGACTTTTTGTCACTTTTACCTAATTAAGCAATTAGTCCTTAACGTTATGCCATAAACAATTTATTTTTTTCCCTTACACAAAGTTTGTATAACCATATTTCTAGAATTTTCCTGAGATTTTTTTTTAAAGATTGTATGCTATGACAAGTTATAAAGTTAACCGAATTTGTTGGTCAGGCGTGTCTGAATTTTTTATTTAAACTACGTTAGATCGACTCAGTTTTGTCGAATGGTGGGGAAAAATAATGATTTTTCAAAATTCCCTTCGGATTTTGAAATTCGTTTTTTTCGGTTTTTCGGGTCCTGTGCTCTGACCTACAGACCTGAGATTTGGAGAAAAACATTCTTCAGAAGATTCCCTATCGGGTATTTTTTTTTCAAAAAATTCAAGAAGTTAAATTTTGGCGGGTAAATTTTAAAAATAAGTTTATGTTTGTTTTTTCTAAGTTTTAAAAATTCTTTTTTGGAAAACAAAAAAAAGCCCGATGCAGCGTTAAAAATTACATTAGAGTGACCAGGTTTCAAAAACGGAGTCAGGGCAATTTTAGGAAAAAAAGAAATGTTCATCACTATCCAATTTGTTGTAATTTAATGAAAAAAATCATCCAGTGTTATTTTGTGGATAATTTTTGCATTTTCTGAGATCTCGCTGTCAATAAAAAATTTGACCCCCCATGCCCCCCGTGGGGAATTTACTTTTTTGGGGGGGTTGCGCCTTAAAACCGAAAATGTGAAAAATTGTTAAAACTTTAAATGAACAAACGATCATATCTCGGCCATTTATTGAGCGATTTGGCTAAAAATTTCAGGATAGCCTTTTAATGTGTAGGTGGATGGAACCCCCCAATTGCCCCCCAGGCCCCTAAAAATGTAACTTTTCCCCCTGGGCATGGGGGGTCAAAAATTTATTTTTATCATACTTTGACAGTGGGAGAATATCCACAAAATAATAGTGGATAATTTTTTTCAGAAAATTCAAAACAAATTGGATTTCTCTTTTTTCTCAAATTACCCAGACTCCGTTTTTTTGGAACCTGGTCAGTCTAATGTAATTTTTAACGCTACATCGGGCTTTTTTTTGTTTCCGAAACACCTTGAAAAAAACCAAACATTTTCCGCCAAAATTCAACTTTTTGAATTTTTTGAAAAAAAAAAACTGTCGAAATTTTCTCAAGAATGTTTTCCCCCAAATCTCAGGTATGTAGATCAAAAACTCAGGACACAAAACCCGAGAAACCGAAAAAACCGAATTTCAAAATTCGGCGGGAATTTTGAAAAATCATTATTTTTCCCCACCATTCGAAAAAAACTGAGTCGATCTAGCGTAGTTTAAATAAAAAATTCAGACACGCCTGTCAAACAAATTTGGTTAATTTTACACCTTGTCTATGCATGTTTTCAAAATGGAAATTTAAAAAATAGTTTCGTTTTAGCATGAAATTTTTTACAGAAAATTACCAGCCTATATTATATTAGAAGCTGAATTTTAAGAAAGTCTGGATTTTTTAAAATCATGATCAAACATCGAAACTTTATGAATCCGACAATGACCTTATTTTAACTCAAATGCATTTTGCATATGTCAGAAAAACAATTTTGAGGTCGATATAAATAGTTGTTGCACTACAAACCTTATCTTGCTTAAAAAATTTAGAAAACTTGTTTTTGCTGCATTTTTGCTTGTGGATCTACCAAAGTCACAGTTTTGAAGTTCAAAATTGATGCATGACTAGCCAATTAAAAAACCTTTACCAAAATAACAAATTGGGCGGAGTTTATAAGTGATCATTATTTAATGAATAACACAAAAAAGGTTATTGATTCTTACTGGTAGTCCTTGCCCGCCTGGCTGTCCCATCATACCTGGGGGTCCTGGAGGCCCTTTGTCGCCCGGCCTTCCGCCAATACCCGGTGGCCCGATTTTTCCTTGACTTCCTTCCGGTCCCGGTTCTATAAACAAGAAAAAATTATATGATTGCAACATGCATATATTTTCCAAGCTTACCCCCAGTCGATCCTGGCGGCCCAACTGCCCCCATCATACCCGGCTCGCCTCGCTGGCCTTCCACACCTGGCTTTCCTTGTAACCCGGGTTCTCCCTGTTAAATATATATAAAAATTTGATGTTTTTAATTAAAATACAAAATAATATTATACCTGAGCTCCTCTTGGCCCTCTTCCACCGACAGGTCCCGTTGGCCCGGGCAATCCTGGAAGTCCTCGGTCTCCCGCGGGCCCTTGAGCTCCTGGAATATTAAATATTATTATAATCAAAATTAAAAATAAATATAAATTCTCTTTTTTACGCACCCGGTTTTCCAACAGCCCCCGCCGGTCCTTCGTTGCCTCCCTCGCCCTTGGGCCCTTCAACGCCCATTGGCCCTGGCTGCCCAATTGGTCCCGGAGCTCCTGACCTTCCGACGTCTCCTGGACTTCCTTTAATACCTGGCATACCCATTGGTCCCGCGGGCCCCGCAGATCCTTGCATTCCCTGTAATTTCGTTTATAATTAATATGATAAAAAAATAATAACATATATATACCGGCGGGCCAGGGCTTCCTCCACGCCCTGGCAATCCTTGAGGCCCTGATTCGCCGCGGGGTCCCGACTCGCCGCGGGCTCCTTTCCCTCCGTTTAATCCCGGCAAACCCGGCAGTCCTGAGAGCATTTGTGTAATATTTATAGATATAATATATATAATACTATATACATATTCTTTGAAATATTCATAAAATACATTACCTTGCTCTCCTGGCTTTCCTACGTTTCCTGGGGCCCCTTGATCTCCCTTTGTCCCTGTTTAAAGTTTTGTAGTGGTTAACTATATATGATTTATATGTATATATATAATATCCTACCTGGCAATCCTCGCTCTCCTTTTCCGCCTGAGGGTCCCGCTAATCCCATTGGCCCCGGGAATCCTTGCAATCCTGGGGGCCCTCCAAGGCCTCTTTCTCCCGGCATTCCGACGCCGCCCGGTTCCCCTATAAAATATAATATATATTAAAGCATATTTTTAAAATAAATTGATAAATATATATCAACCTGGAGGTCCAGGAGGTCCCGGGTCCCCGCGATCAGCCGGTTCTAAATTAAAAACATTAATATAACATATTTTATTTATAAACATTGAATTTATTCATGCCTCCTGGCGGGCCTACAGGGCCTACGGGTCCTGGCGGCCCTTGGTCTCCTGCGCGGCCTGGCGGGCCTGCGGGCCCCATCATTCCGTTTGATCCTCGTTCGCCTTTTTCCCCGGGCAATCCTGGCTGGCCTCGCCCTCCTGGTAATCCCTACATTAATATATTGTTATATATGTTAATAGTTTTAAAAATATACTAAAATTGTTCTACAAATATCTTACCAATAATCCAGGAGGTCCTGCATGGCCTTTGTCTCCTTTAGGTCCTGAAGGCCCCTAGAATTACAACTCATTAAGTACTAATGTAATATAGTATTGTTTGGCCTTTTATAACATTAACATCGGGATTTGAAATGAAAAAGTTTTAGTGATACAATAAGTTTCGTATAGAAATTGCATGGAAACGAAAATTAGGTGGGGAATGAGTGCAATTAAAATTGTAAATAAACTGACTTGATTTTGATTTAGTTTGGGCAATATATTCTACAAATAGCTTGATGAGTTTTAAGTTTGTTTGTTTTTTTTGTTAACAAAACAAATAACAACCAAACAAATAAAAACAAATAAGAACCAAACAAAAAAATAAAAATATACAAAAAACAAAATAACCCAAACTCAGCTGGAATTCTTCGTAATTATTTCTATTATACTTTAAAGATAGCCAGGCGTTCTATAAATACATACATACATAGTTTAACTTTGGAAAGGAAAATACTTACTGAGGGTCCATCTTGCCCCATCATTCCTGGCTCGCCTCGATTTCCTGGCGGGCCTCCGGGCCCTGAAGGCCCTCTTTCCCCTGAAATAAAGTTAACATATATTATGTAACAGAGCCACTTTATATATTTCCACCGTCCGTCTGTTAGCATGATTACTATTGAACAAAGCGTCATAAACGCATGAAACTTTGCCAACATGTCAACTTGGTAAAAATAATATGTCAAATTTGAAAATTGACCAGTTCAAGGGCAAGGTGATCGTCACAAGGATATGTCCTTATGATGAAAATGTATTTTTTCCCATATGGGGTCTCATTTGAAATTGAAAATTAGTAAAATGATGATCTCAATAAAGGTCAACAAATATCTCATTTACGATTTAGCTAGTTTACGAGTTTACTATTAAACTTAAATTTGAACATACCTGGGAACCCTCGCTCGCCCCGATTTCCCGTAGCTCCTGGCGGCCCAACCGGGCCTTGCAGCCCGGCCTCTCCGTCTTTTCCTGGCGTACCCGCATTTCCTGGGGATCCCGGTAACCCCTACATATGTTTTATTAATATAATAAACATTCAAAAAAGAGTTATTTGTGTATACTTGGAATCCTCGAGGCCCGCTCGGGCCTGGGGGCCCTCTAGCGCCGTCTGGTCCCGCCAGTCCTGGCGGCCCTTGCATACCCATTCCTCCGTCCTTTCCTGGGTCTCCTCTCGGCCCCGGAGGCCCCATAGATCCTGGTTCTCCGTCCTTTCCTGCCTCGCCCTTGATTAAATGTCATTTGTGACAACTTTTGGATTATATATAATTAAAAACAATTAAATATTACAGTCAGTCCTTTGTCTCCCGGGGAACCGATTGGACCTGGAAGCCCTGGCGGCCCGCTGAGACCTTGATCTCCCGGTTTTCCGTCTTGGCCTGGCAGCCCCCTTTCTCCGGGGGACCCTGATTTTCCAGGAAGCCCCGCTCTGCCCGCTGGCCCTCTTAATCCCTTAAAAATAAACATTTAAAAATACATAATATATATATAAAATGTTTTATTCAAACCTGTAAACCTTGGGGCCCTGCTCGACCAGGCTCCCCGCCAGCTCCTTTCGGTCCCAGGGGCCCTGTTGGTCCTCGGTCCCCGCCTTGTCCTTTTGGACCCGGAGCGCCGTCTTGGCCTGGCAATCCTCGCCCGCCGGGCGGCCCTCTTTCGCCAGGAGGTCCGCCAGGTCCTGAAGGTCCTCGTTGGCCTGGTTTTCCCCTTTTTCCTGCAGCTCCAGCTGCCCCTGGAAGGCCTCTTGCTCCTGGGGACCCGCCTTCGCCTTTGGGCCCCAATTCTCCTTTCAATCCTGGCTCGCCTTGTCCGCCCTTTTAAATTTAATTATTATTAATATGAGAATTTATTTTAAAAGGCGAATGATAGTTTAGTTAGAGCAGTTTTAGAGCATCCACAGTGTTTGGATCTCCCTTAAAAGTGCCAGAAATTCTGATTGCTTTCACACTTTACATAAATGTTCCTTAGGCCAAGCCAGAGACCACGGAAAACCCAAAAATATGTGAAAAATTATCCGGCGTCGCCAGATTGCCCAATAGGTTTACCCGCTTCGAGCGCGGCGATGGCAAAATCTTTAGTCTTATTATATAGCCTATCAAAACCAAAAATTTCAAGCCTCTAAGTCAAATAGCGTCGAGGATATTGGCGTCGACATGATTTTTTTCTTCGTTTTTGATGACCTTGGGAGCATTAAATGTCCAACTTCCGTGCCTTGCCCAACTATATTTTAAAAGCCGCCAAGTAGTATAACTAATAAGCTTCACGATCCCGAAAAACACGCGGGTGGGAAGCTCGCGGGAACAAAGATATGGTACCTTAAACTCTTGGCGAAAATCACAAAAAGGCACTCTCTAGGCCAAGAAATTTAATTCGTTGATTACAATACACTCGTTAATGAGGGAGGTGTCACCATATCTATCTCAGATCGCTCCAAATTTTTTTTTTTGACAAGTTCATTCCATGAAACGAAAAAGTGAAGCGAAGTGAAGGATGTTTGCAGTGGAAATAAAATTTTACAGTCTCACATTAACCCAACATTTGGGGAATCACTGGAAAGGTCTTGCCATGCTGAAAAAGAAAATGTATAAATTGTGGGGTCTGCGATCAACAGGTAAAGTTTTATGCGTGTGACAAATTCAAGCGCTATCCTTATTTAACCCTTTGCATAATGCTATTTAATAACAGGCGATTAAAAACTTTTGGGTTTTCTTTGTTAAACCAAGCAATTTTTGACGCCCCATAACTATTGAATACATAGGCTCATTTTAACAAATTATACATTTTAGTTATCTACGTGACAAAACCTTTCTTATGATGCCCCAAATGTTTAGGTAATGCTAGACTGTAAAGTTTTATTCTCACTGCAAAAATCCCAATATTTAATCTCTGGCATTTTTTTCGGGGTTATGAAACCTATTAGTTGTACAACTGTGAGCTCTTTGAAAATAGTTGGGCAAGGCGCGGAAGTTGGACATTTTAAGGTCCAAAAGTATCAAAAACGAAGAAAAAATATCGACGCCAATATCCCCGACGCTATTTGATTTAGAGGCTTAAAATTTTTGGTGTCAACATAACTTGGTGGTCTATCAAATGAGATCAGAGACTAGCGCCGCGCTAGGAGCGTGGGAACTTATTAGGCGTTCTAGCGCCGCCGGATTTGGTCGCAGAGACTTCTGGTTTTTATAGAGACGTACGCTTGACCTAAGGAATGCATTTGCAAAGTTTGAAGCCAATCAGAGTTTTAAGCGCTTATCTGTATCTTTAGGCTGTATCAAACCAATGTGGAAATTCCGAACCATAAAGTTGCAAATTGATGCTTTTGCATAGATACCAAGAAAATAAACTTTAAAAGAAATTAAGCAAAACTTATGTGCAACACGTTTTGAAAATTCTAACCACACAACGTAGCATTTGATAATCCAACGAGTTGTATTTTCTTGGGCAACTATTGGTATATATACAAAAACATCAATTTTATTATAACTTTAGGAGGTAAACGCGTTGGTGCTTTTTAGAATAAATACTAAAACATCGGGGTATATGCTTTCAACGTACTGGATTTCCTTTAGCTCCTGACGGTCCGGGGCTTCCGCTTAAACCTGGAGGCCCCCGCGCACCGGGAAATCCTTGCCCTATGAAACAACAAACCACAATTAGTTGAAAAATAAATTTTTAATAAATTATTTTATGTTTGGTGGTAATTTTCAAATGACATGGTGCTATTTTATCGGGAGTGGTTTTGTGACTTTTTTATAACTTGTAAATGTGTCAAATTCAAACCTTCCAAAGAATAATTTTATTGTACTTGTTAGATAAATATGTAATTTATCCAGCAGAAATCCCTTTTAATAATTTCTCAGACTTTTAGCCTAACATTGTTTAACATAGTTTAACATTAACATAGTTTTTTTATATATAAAATGCCATTTTCATGGGCCCCCTAAATATTTACTTGAAGTAAGATTTTAAATATTGAATATCAACGGGTCATGCTTATTTCGCGGATCGGGTTAAAAGTTTTGACTGTTGAAGACCTCGTTCGAGAAGGATTTGCTGTATTTATTGTATTATTAGTATTATTAGAGAAAGCCCACAACTTCATGTCGTCCCAAATATAGTTTAACATGCTTCATTTGAATTTTAAGATAAAAGATATATCAACAATTCTAGGAATTTCAGAAAAAACATTCAAGAGAAGATGTTCTGTTACCATCAATAAATTATATCGTTGCTATTCAAATAGCATAATATTTGAGACTTAATTAGGTCAGAGATACTTAGACAACTATTTCACAACAAGAATTGACATCCCACATGAAGGAAATAATAACAAACAACCCAAACACAGGACGAAAGATGATGATTGGTCACTTAAGGTCCCGTGGCATTAAAGTTACTGTCTATTGAATTCTAGAATTATTAAGAGAAATTGATCCAGAAGGAGTATTTCAGAGGACATTACAAAACCGTGCAATTAACAGAATATTTTGTGAGATATTGCAACGATATTTGACATATCAATACTAACATGAAATTAATAAGGTAATTTTCTTCGATAAGAACAAAGTGAACTTAATCCGTGGGGGCATAGACGGGAAAAGCAGAACATGCACATATTTGGAAGCTGGGGGCAAGAATTCAGCAATATCTCACTACAATTAGTTTTTAAAAGGAACTAGAGAATGGGGTCCCGCAGAATGGGGTCCCGCAGAGAACTAGGTCGGATAAAGGAAAGTAAAATGTCGAAATAGACAGATTCATGTTAGAGACGAGAGGATTGTCTAGAGCTTCCAACATTTGTGGTCGCTCCACATTGGTGTCATATCGCAAAAAACGCTAACAATTACTACTGTTTTCATACTTTGCATATGCCTTCATTAGGTCTAGCTAAGGTACACGAAAAAACCAAAAATCGCTGAAAAAATATTTGGCGCAGCGCCTAAAAGGTTCCCACACCGTCAAATATCTACCGAAAGTAATAGGTAATAAAACGTTGTAAACGTTGGAAGTAGCTCGCCATATAAAACAGAAAGTTATGATTTGTAGTACTATGCAATTTTGGGATTGCGTTTTTGACTTCCATACAAAATTTTTATAGATTACAATCTTAAATTCGATTTCCTTACAAATGTTGTATGGAGTCCATACTATGGACTGAAAACCAAAGCTTTGAATATCAACAAATATCGGCAAAATGGCCCGGGGCAAAATGGCCCGTGGCAAAGTGGCCCGTGACGGACGGACGGACGGACGGCGGGGGCAAAAGCAATAGCTCCCCAAGTATGGCGAGCTAATAAGTTGTGGCTAATCCATTTACCTCTACAATTTTACGACATTCGAATGTCAGATGTAAGATAAAACTATTAATTTTGAAATACGCTGTTTTAAAATAAAGCATGTCAAGGAAATGGATTTTGCAGAGGATTGTCCTGATAAAATGGCAAGATTAAACGGTCCTAAAGAAAATCTCAGAAACCCTGCGAGAGTTGATCTTTCAATTTCAGAAGATGAGAAAACAATTTTATCCCAATTTGATCCACTTACCGAGTCTGCCTTCCTTATCACAACTTGCATTGTAAAAGTTATTCAAAACACAATAACAATATAAAACTAACGATTATGACTAGTTAATATAATATCAAACATTTGCTTTGTTGTTAGAATTGAAATTGTTGCTAACTAATTTCATGGTTGGGGGATGTTTTCCACCCGCTCTACCAATATGAAAAAATTGGAATATCAATCCTATAGGAGTGGTTGGATTTGCTAACGCTTCAGCTAATATTTTTCATTTCAACATCTGCTAATTTAAAATCGACCAATCTTTGTTTTGTAAATTTTTTAAATTTGAGCAATATTGGATGTAAACTGTTCCGAGTTCTAATACTGGCATTTGCAGCAAGTCTTTTAGTCGAAGGTCCTGTGCAAAATTGGCTTACAAATGGTGATTTAATTTACGAATATTTTAATTGTGCCATGAAGGAACACATCAAAATATCGGAATTAATTCAGAATGTTAGGGCACAAACACTTAAAAGACCTTTGAGACATTTTGTTTCAAATATAAAAATTATCATAAATCTTCCTTTAGATTTAGAAACAAACTATTATCATTCTGCAGACTTTTCAGATAATTTCTTTTCATGTAAATTATAATCTTACCATATAAATTTACTCCAGTGGAAAGGAACCTATTGTTAAATGAAATTTAATACTCACTTGGCTTATTGATTTAGCCAAAATATTAGTCGGCTTATTTGGAGCAGTCTATTCATTTTATAACTCGTTCTGAATTATCAAAAAATTTAAAGAAACAAAAAAAAATGTCTCACTTTCAACAAACAAAAAAAATTTGTCTCACTTTCAACAAACAAAAAAAATTTGTCTCACTTTCAACAAACAAAAAAAGTATCAAAAATTTTTGTTTAAATCGTTGCGCTTTCGCATCAAAAGTTTACAAAGCTTAAAAGATTTATTTTGGATTTTTTTGAGAAATAATTTTTTGTTAATTTAAAAAATCCAAATGTTTGAATTCCATACAAATTTCGTATTGATTAAAAATTTAAACTTTAACTCGATACAAATTTTGTATGGACAAAACCCAAAGTTTAAAAGTTTCAATCTCAATCAAATTAAAACTTGACACGAGTAGCAAAGTGGCCCGGGGCAAAATGGCCCGAGGCAAAGTGGCTCGCGGCAAAGTGGCCCGTGACGGACGGACAGACGGCCGGACCAAAAGCAATAGCTCTCCAGGCAGTGGAGGTCTCACCATGAGCTTTTATGGTTAGAGCAGTTGCAAACCATGAACTTTCATGGTTATGAATTGAGTAAATTTCTCTTCCATTTAGCATCCCGAGGAGAACAATTACCAACATATTGCGAATGTATTTTGTGCTTAATTTATGTTTTAAAACACTGAAAACCCGTGTAACTCGGGGAAAAAAATTTATTTTTAAGGTTTTTAAATTTTTTCAGCATGTTCGCAGTTGAATTAATTTTTGGTTTTTGTACCACAATAACGGTAAACTATCGCTTTAATTTCTGCGACCATAAAATTTTACTGCGCGACCCGCGCGGTGCTGTAAATAGCA